>JAXQQM020077868.1:0-14794 GCA_034641835.2 Pinus albicaulis | reverse complement strand
CCGATTGAACAACAACCGTTTAGATATTGAACAACAGCCATTCAAATATTGAACAACGAGAATAATAAGAATGCAAAAATGCAATTGTTTAATCCGATGAAACAACAGTTGTTCAATAATTGAATAGCAGCCATTCAAGGTTTGAACAACAGGAAAAATGAGAATGTAAAAATGTGGCTATTCAATCTGATTGAACAACAACCGTTCAAGTATTAAACAACAACCATTCAAGGTTTTAACATTAAGAAAAATAAGAATTCAAAAATGCGGTTGTTCAATGGAACAACAGTCGTTCAAGGTTTTAACATCAAGAAAAATAAGAACACCAAAACATGGTTGTTCAATCCAATGGAATAGCAACCATTCTGTTATGAAACCAGCTCCAAAAATAGAAGAAAAGAGATATCAACGCCTTAGAAATAAGCCACTTCGAGGGGGAAATCTCTAATACTTTACATGAATGAAAAATTCTTGGATGATACAAATTACAAAACCTCCTTTCTATATATAGGAGTCCATGGGGCCACAATGTAATCTTAGTGGGGCCATAACGTAATCCTAGCCGACCTAACATTAATAATTTAAGGGCACAATAATAACAATATGGGGGTTACAGGCATACAATAATAACAATAAGGGGGTTACACTAACAACAATAAGGGACTATACTAGTAATATAGGGACCTAACATGCCCCTCTCCTTCAAAAAAGTGTTGTCCTCAACGTTTGAGTAGCTCTGGGTGCTTCTGTATAAAATTCTCATCCTCCAATGTAGAATCTTCAGTGGGTAAGTTCTTCCACTTGATGAGATACTCTGAAATTGATCGATTCCATAGTTGTCGAGTTCTTGTTTCCGTGACTGCTTCAGGTTCCAATATGATTTTTCCTTCCTCATCAAGTTCTGGCAATATTGTTTGAACTGGAAGATTTTCACCTATAAACTTCTTTAAGCATGAAACATGGAAAACTGGATGCACTCGCGAAGAAGTAGGAAGCTCCAATTTGTATGCCATAGTACCAATCTTTTGCAACACCTTGTAAGGACCATAGTACTTTGGCGATAATTTATTATCCTTCTTAGCTTGCTTGAGGGACATTTGTTTGTATGGTTGTAACCGTAAAAATACCCAATCTCCTACATCAAAACTTCTCTCGCTGCGATGTTGATCTGCCTGTTGTTTCATTCGATTTTGTGCCAAATTCAGTTTATCCTTTAAGAGTTGGAGAACTTCTTGCTGATGCTCGATGTGATCTTCCACTGCTTGAACCTTCGAATTTTCCCTTAAAGATGATGTGATGGATGGTGGATGATATCCCTAAAGTGCCATAAATGGGGTCATTTTTGCTGCAGTATGGAAGGAAGTGTTATACCACCATTCAGCAAGAGGTAACCACTTGACCCATTGTGTTTGTTTATCAGATACAAAACAACGAAGATATCCTTCCAAACATTTATTTACTATCTCAGTTTGACCATCAGATTGAGGATGATAGGATGAGCTATGAGCTAATTGAGTACCCAAACAAGAAAATAACTCCGTCCAAAAATTTCCAGTAAAAATGGGATCTCTGTCGCTCACAATAACCCTCGGGTTTCCATGTAGCTTTTGAATTGTGTCCATAAATGTAGTAGCAACTGTACTTGCTTTAAATGGATGAGATAATGCACAAAAGTGTGCATACTTGGTAAGTCTATCAACTACCACCATGATGACACTCTTTCCTTCAGACTTAGGTAAACCCGTGATAAAATCCATTGAAATATCCTCCCAATATCGAGTTGGAATGGATAAAGGTTGTAGAAGACCCTATCTTAATTGTCTCAACTTTATTCCGTCGGAAAAAATCAAAGAGAAGTGTGAAATTCCAAAAGAATCTTTTGTTTTAGTTGGGAATTCTTACAAAGATATAAGCGATCTTTGTACCATAAGGAATCATTTTTCCAACTAAATGTATCAGATGTACTAGGATATTGCTACAAATTTTGAATGAGTGTCCATACATCTTTGTCCTTCTTCCATTCATCTCTTGCTTCGGTTATCCAATCTGGTTGGATAATAGAAATGGCACAAAGCAATGCTTCCACCTCTTCATTCTTTCTTGAGAGTGCATCTGCAACAACATTTAGCTTCCCTTTTTGTAGATTATTTCAAAGTCATAAGCCAACATCTTTGTGACCCATTTTTGCTACTCTTCTGAAGATAGTCTTTGTTCCAAAAAGTGTTTAAGACTATCATGATAATTTTTTACCTTGAAGTGTCTTCCCATTAGGTAAGTTCGCCATTTCTTTAGTGCATGCAGTATTGCTAACATTTCCTTCTCATAAATAGGTTTCTGTAAATACTTTCCTTTGATTGGACGACTTTCAAAAGCAATGGGTCTTCCTTCTTGCGTTAAAACCGCACCAATTCCATTTCCTGAGGCATCACATTCCACAATAAAGGTTTTCGTGAAGTCTGGTGTAGCTAAGACCGGTGCTAGGCACATTGCCTCTTTAAGACGTTCAAAGGCCTTAGTTGCTTCAGGAGTCCATGAAAATGCATCTTTCTTCAATAATGTTGTTAGAGGTGCTGCTATTCTCCCATAATTCTTAACAAACTTGCGATAATACCCCGTTAACCCGAGAAATCCTCGCAACTTCTTTATGGTTGTGGGGACTTTCCATTCCTTAATGGCTTTAATTTTGTTAGGGTCTACCTTAACACCCTCGTGAGATACAATATGACCCAGATATTCCACCTCTTGTACTCCAAAGAAACATTTGATGTTTTTGCATATAATTGTTTCTCCTGCAATAGTTTGAGCACCCTGTCAACATGTTGAACATGATCCTTCCAAGACCTGCTGTAGATTAGTATATCATCAAAAAAATACTAGCACAAATTTTCTAAGGAAGGGTTTGAAAATGGAATTCATCAACCCTTGAAATGTAGAAGGTGCATTGGTAAGGCCAAAAGGCATGACCAAAAATTCATAATGACCCTCATGAGTTCGAAATGATTTTTTCAGAATATCTTCAGTCTTCATTCTAATTTGATGATATCCTAAACGAAGATTCAACTTGGTAAAATAAATTTCTCCATGTAATTCATCCAATAATTCATCAATCACAGGAATGGGAAATTTATCTTTAATGGTGAGCTTATTGATCTCCCTATAATCTGGACACATTCGCCATGATCCATCCTTCTTGTGTACCAATACTATAGGAGTAGAGCAAGAAATTTGACTAGATTGAATTATACTAGCCTCCAACATTTATGCAATCATACGTTCAATTTCACTCTTTTGGACATAAGGATATCTATAAGGCCTGACGTTTGGAGGAACAATTCCTGGAATGAAATGAATAGCATGATCATGATCATGAATAGGTGGGAGTCCTTTGGGAGTTTCAAAAACCTTGGAATGATTGTCCAAGAATTTTTTGAGATCTGCAAAAATAGATTATTTTGATGTTGGAACTTCTAGTGAGCATAATTGTGCAATTACACCTCGTTGTTCTTTCTTTAGAAGCTTTGTCATGACATTAGAGCTTATTATCTTTATTTAGAAGTTTTTTCATGACATTAGAGCTTATTATCTTTCCCGACTTGCTTGTAATACCCCGTAATTCGACTTCCTTTCCTTCTGAAAAAAATTTCAAGAAAATTTCTTCAAAATTAAAAGCTACCATCCCCAAAGATTGTAACCATTGTACTCCTAGTACAACATCAACACCTTCCATAGGAATGGAAATCATTGGACTATTAAATACATATTCCCCCATGGTTAGCTTCATATTATGACATTTTCTAGAGAAATTTATAGTTCCTCCATTTGCAACCATCACTTGACATTCTGGTGCTGGGTATAGGAAACAATTCAATTCCTTGGCTACCTTACAATGAACAAAATTATGGGTACTACCTGAATCAATCAACACTATTACCTTTTTCTTCTTGATATGTCCTTCTATCTTGAGAGTTTGAGGAGTGGTAATTCTTTCCAATGCATTACACGATATGGTCAGACTCATTTCTTCCTCTTCTAGGGTTGGTTCCTGGTGTATATCCTCTTCTTGCTCATTTTCTTCTTCCTCTTCACAATCTATGTAAAATAATTTCTTCTCAGCACACTTATGACCTTTAGTGTATTTGCTATCACAACTGTAGCAAAGCCCTTTTTCTCTTTTTTCTTCCAATTGTTGTGGTGTCAATCTTGTAGGTTGTGGAAATCTAGGCATAGCAACACTTCCTTCTTTATAGAAGTGAGTGGTAGGCTTCCTTGTCGCCATAATTTTACATTCAATTTTTCTTTCCAACCCGAATGCCTTCTCCAATGAATCAGGTTCCAAAACGCGAACTTCATGTTGGATGTTATCCTTTAAAGTGCCTATGAAGAGATCAATCCTGTGTTCCTCTGGAATATCAGTTACCCTTATATTCAATTTTTGGAAGTCCTCAATGTGCTCCCCACTAAACCCTTTTGTTTGAGATTTATCAATTGGCTAAAGAAGGTGTTGCTCTTTGTATCCTCATAATGTGCTATCATTTCCTCCGTAAAAATTGACCAAGTGACAATTTTTTTACAAGAGCAAAGCCATCGATACCATACAAATGTATTTTGTTCTAAATGTAAAGTTGCAATGCGTACCTTTTGTGTGTTTTGCACGTTATGGAGATCAAAATATTGCTCCATCTGTAGTATCCATGTTACAGGATCCCTTCCATCAAACTTCCTCATATCCATTTTTGGAATATGGTGGTTCTTCCCGCCAACATTAGAGTTTATGAAATCACGATTAACATTTATTTTGTTCTCATCATGAGTTTCCTCTACTATATTTTCACCATTAGGAAACATTTGTTGTATCAACTTTTTCAAACCTTCCATGTCTGCTTTTAGATCATTCATCACGTTTTCCATTTTTTCATCAATCTTAGCTTCGATGTCATCCATCTTAGATTCCATGCCAGCTTCCATGCCATCTATCTTAGCTTCCATGTCATTCTTCAAACCACCCATATTATATTCCACACCTTTCTTCAAACCATCCATCTTAGTTTCCACGCCTTTCTTCAAAACTTCCATGTCATTTTTTGTTGCTCTTTGCGAGAGCGAAATTTGTTTCACTTGCTCTTGTAAATTTGATATGTCATGTTGCCATTATTTGCCTTCATGAGTCCTAGTAGAGCCTTCTAAAGGCTTAATGGGTGTTGATTTCTTTTTAGGAGGAATTTTTTAACCCAATACTGAAATATATTCTACAATATGCCCTTGGAATCAATTCAACTTGATTCTTCAAACAAGAACTATGCAATTCGTAAAAAACAAAATACACACCTTTTACTTGCTTTTGAGGAGCTCGATATTGAAATTGACTTATCTCTATACTTGAAAATCATCAATATTTGAAATTCATCCCTGTATTATTCCTCTGAAGCTTCTTTCAAATGCCACAGGTTTGACTTGATTTGGATTCTTCAAGGCAATGTTATGTCCAATCTCCCACAATGACCTAATTATGGACTGGTTCAGTAGAGAAAACTTGTACGACTTGCCACATGTCACTGTTTTCTCCTTTGGCTCTAAAATTTATAGACAAGAAACTATAGTCCATGTACTTCCAGTCACTTTTTATATAATTCCAATCCTATGCTCAGAGAGAGAGTTATGAAGATTTTCCTACAATCACTTCTTTGAGATGAAATTTGGGAGCCTGAAAAAGACCTAACTTCCACAGATCATATCTCTGAAAATATTATGAACCAAGCTCTAAAATTTTGTGACGATGTTCCTCAGGATTTTGGCTGCACTCTCTAACCATTTCAGCTTTTGAACCTTCGTAGAAAAAAATTTATAGCAAAAATTCCGCGATGACCTTTTTAAGTGAAATTTAGGAGCCTGCAAAAAGCCCTAACTTCAAAAAATCATATCTCTAAAAACATTGCGAACCAAGCTCTGAAAGTTTGTGAAGATGTTCCTCAAGATTTCAGATTTGCACTCTAAAAATTTCAGCTTTTGAACCTTCATAGAAAAAATTTTATAGCGAAAATTCCACGATGACCTGTTTGGAGCAGCGAAACCCTAGAATCCAAAGCTCTGATACCAAATGTTGTGAAACTAGCTCCAAAAATAGAATAAAAGAGATATCAATGCCTTAGAAATAAGACACTTCGAGGGGGGAACCTCCAATACATTACATGAATGAAAAATTCTTGGATGATACAAATTACAAAACCTCCTTTCTATATGTAGGAGTCCATGGGGCCACAATGTAATCTTAGTGGGGCCATAATGTAATCCTAGCTGACCTAACAATAATAATTTAAGGGCACAATAATAACAATATGGGGGTTACAGGGATACAATAATCACAATAAGGGGGTGACACTAACAACAATAAGGGACTATACTAGTAATATAGGGACCTAACACATTCAAGAATTGAACAGCAAGAAAAATAAGAACACCTAAACACGGCTGCTCAATCTGATGGAACAACAGTCTTTCGAGAATTGAACAATAGTCATTCAAGGATTGAACAACAAAAATAAGAATGCAATTCACAAGAGGATGAGAGAAAAAATTTCAAGTATGAAGAATGTACAAAAAAATAATACATTTATATACATTATTTACAAATGATGCTAGCAAACCTCTCATGTACTTGAGTTTTTGGGGTTGTCACCCCCTTGTGCCACAACTTGGATGGTGGGATCGTTTCGTACTTGTTGGTAAAAATATTCTTTCGTGAGAGGTTTGTGATAGAGGCATACTCTGTGTTCGTTAACTCGAAATGTTGAACCATACCCATCTATGGTGGTCAAGGTGAGTGTGTCATTGCTGTGTACCTCCTGAATCTCATATGGACCGAGCCACCTTGTTTGTAGTTTTCCTGGAAAATCCTGGAATCTGGAGTCATAGAGGAGTGCCCAATCTCATTTTTTAAATACTTTCTTCTTGATAAGGTTGTCATGCCACTTATCTCATTGTTGTTGGATGATCGTTGTGCATTGCAGGGCTAGTAGTCGTATTTCGTCTAGTTCATTTTTTTGTTGAAGCCTTCTAGCTTGAGCTTCTGTTAAGTCCAACCCCACTTCTTGGGTTGTTCTTAGAGTTTTGATTTCAAATTCAATAGGGAAGATAGGTTCTCTCCCAAATACTAGTTGATATGGTGAATATCCAGTGGTGTTTCTCCAGGTTGTATGATAAGCCCATAAGGTTTCTGGAGTCTAGTGGCCTAGTCCCGGTAATGTGCTGGTACCGTTCTGGTAAGGATTTCCTCCAGGACTTTATTGGTGCTTTTGACTTGCCCATTTTCCTGTGGGTGGTAAGGAGACGTAACTCTATGGATGATATGGTGATTTCTTACGGTGGCTATAATTTTATTACCTATGAATTGTGCCCCTCCATCGGTTATCACTTCTCGTGGTAGACTGTATCACACGAATAGCTCGAAAAGAAAATTAATCACCGATTTTTCCGTGGCTCTTGACAAGGACATTGATTCTATCCATTTGGTTACATAATCTGTGGCAACCAATATGTAGAATTTTTGGTTTGATGGCGGGTTGAATGGTCCAATGAAAACTAGCGCCTATTGTTCGAATGGTTATACCACCAATTGTGGTTGTAGCGGCATTTCATCAACTTGGCCTGGGTGGCCCATTCTCTAGCAGCTATCACAAGCTTGGACATATTTTTTTGTGTCTTTGAAAATCGTAACACTTTATGCCCTATTATGCGTTCCGTGAAATGGCCGCCACAAGGTTCATCGTGACAAGCTCGTACGATGTCATAGATTTCATCTTCTCTTATGCATCTGCGTATGTGCATGTAGGTCCCTGTATGGAAGAGGTACCCACCAATCCAAGAGAATATTGCGCCGCGTTGTACAATCATTTTCTGATGTTAAGTGTCTGGGCAGCTTCCCTACTGCCAGGTAATTTTCCACGTCTGCATACCATGGTGTTTTTAATGCTACAACAAACAGATGTTCATCAGGGAACTGATCATCAATTGTTATGGTGTCATCTGAATTTGGAACCCTAGATAGGAAGTCTGCGACTATGTTTATTTTCCTGGATGATCTTTGATTGTTATATCGAATTCCTGCAACAAAAGAAACCAACGAGTTACTCTCCCATTCGTGATTGGTTTATTGGCTAAATATCTAATCACAGAGTGATCAGTATACAGGAATACTTGATAACCAGTTATATAGTGCCTAAATTTATTAATATCATAAATGACAGCTAGGAACTCCTTTTCGGTCACGGTATAATTTAATTCGGCAGGAGTGAGGTTTTTGTTGATATAATAAATGGCATAAGGTTTTCGGTCTTCTTCTTGGGTAAGGACTAATCCTATTGTTGTATCGGATGCATGTGAAGAGATGTGAAAAGGTATTTTCCAGTTAGGTCCTCGCAGAATCGGTGCTGTCGAGACCAGTTTCTTAAAATCTGCAAAAGCGGTGTCACATTTGTCAGTCCAATGGAATTCAACATTTCCAGTTAATGCATACAAAGGTGCGGTTGTTTGTGAGAAATTATTTATAAATCTTCCTTAATATCTTGCATATCCCAGAAAACTATGTACCTTTGTCTGTGTACATGGTGTGGCTAATAGAAGGATTACCTCTATCTTAGCCGGATCTACCTGTATTCCAGATGAAAAAATGTAGTGACCTGGGATCACTCCCTCATTCATCATCATGTGACATTTTTCATTTGTTAGACATAACCTAGTAGCAATACATCGTTCTAACACTTTTTCTAGCGTTTCTAGAGCTTGATCAAAGTCCTCTCCATATGGTGTGAAGTCATCCATATAGATTTCTAGGCCTTCATTTATTAAGTCAGAAAAAATGCTAATTATGGCTCTCTGAAATGTTGCTGGGGCATTACATAACCCAAATGGTAGAACTCTGTAAGAAAAAGTACCCCATGAGCAGGTAAAGGTTGTCTTATCCTAATCTTCGGGAGCTATTTGGATTTTATTGTAACCACTGAACCCTTCAAGGAAGGAAAAGAACCGTTTCCCTGCTAATGTGTCAAGGACTTGGTCAATGAAGGGAAGGGGGAAATGGTCTTTCTGTGTTGCTTTATTCAATTCTTTGTAATCTACGCAGATTCTCCATTTCCCATTCTTTTTAGGGACGACTACTAGAGGGGAGACCCATTTGCTGTCTGAAATAGGGTAAATGAAATTCACATCTAATAGCTTTTGCAGTTCCTCTTTTACAATCTCTTTTAAGTGTGGGTTTAGCCTTCGTTGGGGTTGCCTAATGGGACAGATTTCCTTATCGGTATAAATGTGATGGGTGCATAGCTGAGGGTATAAACCCTTCAGGTCTGGGTAATCCCAAGCAAATGCCCCTTGATACTTCCGAAGGACTTTTATGAGCTTCTGTTTTTGGTCATCATCCAAATTTCCATTAATATTCATAACCTTTCCTAGCTCAATCTCAATAGGTATTCTGTTACGTACAATGGTTGTGGGAATATGCTGATCCTCAAGGTTTGTCACAGGATCCTCTTAATATTCATTTTAAAGGAATGTTTTCAACATTTGACATTTTAAATTTCCAGATGTGGGTGGCTGACTCATAAAATTATTGATTATGTCGTCTTAAGTTTGATCCTTAAATTCAAGAGCTTCTACTAGTGTTAGGGGTGAACAAATGTTTTTCTCCCAGTATGTACATGTGTGTTTGTGAATTTTTACTGTGGGTAAGCTTGGTTTGGAAGGCAGATAAATGATGATATTTTTTATAGATTCTCCTCTAGTGATAGTCATGCTACCTATTCGGTAGCCTATGTAAGCATCTGTTGTGGCCAGCCAAGGTCACCCAAGAATCAATGGATGCCCGTCCATCCTGTTCTTTGGATTAATAACTAAAAAATTAGCTAGATATTCCCATGAGTCCACAGAGACTAGGATGTCCTGCACTATTCCTTCTAGTCTGATAACAGACCTGTCAGCCAGTTCTAGTAGTGTAGCCGTAGGTTCTAAAGCTGATATGCCCAATTTTTCGTAGGCCCCTGTATTTAGGATGTTAATGGCTGCTCCTAGGTCGACCAATGTGTTTGGAAATGAGTGGCCAGAGGTCACAATGGAATTTCTTGGGTCTTCATATTTCACGGGTGGTTCCTTACCCAGTAACAAATCAAATAGCGCCCCTACCACATGAACAGTGGGCGTAACCTTTGTTTTGTTTACTTTATTTTTTCCACATAGTTCTTTAATTGTCCCTGCATAGATGGGAATGTCTTGGATGGCCTGGAGGAGAGGAATTTTTATACATATGTTTCTCAATTCCCCCAAGATTTCAAAGTATGGAGAGGTTATCGGTATGGGCAGAGTTAGCCTTTTAGGGAATGGGGATGGAGACATCCTAAGCTCTTCAGGTCCCTGTTGGTCAATAATTTATTTATCATTGCCTATCTCTTTCTCTGTTATATTTTCCTGGTTAGGTTCAGTTGAAGTCTCAATTCGGGACTGAGGTGGAGTCGTTGCTTCTATATGTAATATAGTAAGTCCTGATCTCAACCTTAGTTCGTTGCACTGTTTCTGTTCAATGCCGAAATTTGGATTTTCTATGATCTGGATTAATTAAATCGGTCTGTTATTGGGATTAGGATTGGGTTGGGTTGGTAATTGGGGGCGTATGACAGTCTGCAAGTTATGCTGAACTGGGTATGGAGCTAGTAGCGTAGGTTGATTTTTAGTTCCCGCCCCCATTGGTAGGTTGGTCATTCCCAAGGGTCGTTGCCATTTCCAATTAGTGTTTTGAGGAGGAGGGTTTGGCCACTGGGCTTGATATGGAATATTTTTCCAATAAGGGGGAGAACAAGGAAATTTTGGCCAATTATTCCCTGATGAAGGTTGTGTAGGCCAGGGTGGCATAGGAAACGACTGGTTTTTCCAAGTAGAAAAAGGTTTTTGAGTCTGCCAAGCTGTTGCAGGGTTTTTCTGGTTAAACTACGGAGAAGAAAAGAACTGAGGTAGGTCTTGTGGAATACCTGGTTGTGCTTGCCATTGGTGATGTTGATTCGTTAAATAGACTGGTTTAGTCTCTTCCTTTTCTTCCTTCTAAACTGCTTTCAGCCCGGGAAGTGAAGGACATTAATCCATGGTATGATCCTTAGTGCAGATGGCACAAGTTTGAACCATGTCTAAAGGACATTCCCTCTAGCTGAGCTTCTTTCGACATCGTCGGAAAAATATGGCCAGGTTTTGTTCTACTATAGCTTGTTTATGCTTGGCTTGTAAAACGTCAAGCTGTGTTGTCAAGGTACCCAAGATGTTAGTTTCAAAATTTTCTAACAGATTTCGAAATTCTGCTCTGGTTACGTTGCCATTGGACTGCTTAAGATCATTTTTCATAGAATCACGCCCAATTGTCCTATTGTGTGCACTACCCCGAGAGCATCTAATACATAGTGAAATAATCTCGTCATATTCTTCCTAGTAAATATCTCCTTTCCCCATTATGTTAAGAATTTCACCCCATTCTTCCTTGATTCCTTTAAGAATTATGGATTTTAAAATGTCCTTGGATAGTGTGGTATATGGGGACCTTTGTAAATTGTATTGAAATATTTCTACGTACTCTTCTAATGTTTCATTGTATTTTCAATATCATTGCATATCAATTGTAAAAGAGCATCTAAAATGGTTTTTAACTATGTTTTGTGTCTGCTGTTTGATTTAGATTTTTTCTCATTTAGCTGCGGAATCTTGCCACTTTCCGCAGCTGCTGCAACTTTCCGCAGCCATTTTGTGAAAGTCTATGTTACAGGTGTCTTCAGGCAATTCGAGCCACATGGGCAAGTCAGAAATGATGTGGACATGGATCGTGTCCTATTGGCTTGGGAAAATTCACCTAAGGAGGCTGTGGTCAAAGGTGGCCAAGTGGAAGTCAACCGTAGAGTCCCACGGTGACAAGACTCTGTTTCTCATCACGTGAAGATTGTATGACCGTTTCTAATTTACGGGAGACACATCAACACCTGTACACGGCTCCATAAGCTGAATCCAACATCCACTCTTCATAGATTTACTCCTCACCGCGGCCATGATGTTGGATCTCTGGACGTGATGGTTCACGTGTCTCTATCAGCACAAACTTTAGGGAATTAGTTATATCACCTTTGTTATAAATAACGCGTTTTCATACGCATAATAGTTAGCCTCCATATAGCTCTGTAATGTAATTGCGTTGCCACTGTGCTGTAATATCATTTCTCCGTTATGACTGCATTTTAATATATAAGAAGACTCTGTTTCCAAGCGTAATTCGTATTTGAAGGCTGTTGCCCGAGGCTGGTGCAGAGGGCCCCTGCACACGCTGAGGTTTTGTGCATTATTGTATAGTTTCTTGTTTCGTTTCTTTAAATTCATTGTGCCATAATCATTCATGTGTTTATACATTGCATCTTTCATGATATTTATGCTTCATCTCTGTTTATAATCTTTCATGCTTTACATTTTACTTCTGTCCATAATCTTTCATGTTTTATGTTGTTGATTAACTGATCAGTGTTCTTGTTTCAGATTACAAATAGGCAGCCCGGGCATTTGCATATCTTTTGACTAATGACATGGAATCAATATTGTTCTGCTGCTAATTTATTTTTCTTAGTTTTTTTTTAATTCCAGTACTGCTTTGTTTATTTCAGTCTTGCACATTTGCTTCAGTAGTTAGATTTAGATATATTAAATTGCTCATGTCATTTTCAATTACCTCCGAAAGCCATAGCTGGACTAATGGTGAGGGATTGAAGTATGAGTGTGTAGTTTGATATTAGTTTACTTTCTGCAAGTTAGAAATATTAAATTGCTCATGTCATTTTTAGTTACCTCCGAAAGCCATAGCTGGACTAATGGTGAGGGATTGAAGTATGAGTGTGTAGTTTGATATTAGTTTCTTTTTCTGCAAACTAGATATCAGGTTGCTCAAGTTGTTTATGGTTACCTCCGAAATCCATAGCTGGACTAATGGCGAGGGATCAGAATATAAGTTGATGTAATTTGATTTAGATTTACTTTGTTGCAATTCTTGGATTTCTTTAAGCATAGTTTCTTTTGTGTTTAGACAGCAGCAAGGATAGTTTGGTTTTCATGCTCAATAGTTCAATGTTTGATTTATTAGGCTAGCAGCACACTTTCATTTCCTTTCAAGTTTTGTCATTGTATGTTTCAAATTCCTTTTGAAGTTTGAAGTTGGTAAATCATTATAAAGGATATCATTGCCTTGAACAATCATAACCATACTTGTTTTTATTTTAGAATTTCCATCTCACATTAGAAAACCAAAAACTAAAAAAAGGTAAGAAATAGGTTATCTTGCACATATAGTGCGCCACACTTCATCAGCTTACGAATCCCGGATTGATAAATTAATGTAGCAATTTAGGACACACTAAATTGACCAAACATTTTGGCGCCGTTGCCGGGGAAGTGTAACTAGGTAACCTTATTTCTTACATCCAAAAAAAAAAAAAAACTTCAATCACCTACCACACCCACTATATCATGTGGTGCAGTAAGAGCCACACATCCACATCATGAATTCATATTTTTGCAGGTAGAAGAAGAGGTGAAAAAGCAGGTTGAAGAAATGGATGGAGATGATGACAATGAGGAAGATCCTTATGGATTTCCCATTCAAGAAACTGATATCAACATTCAAATGAAGAACATCCATCCATCTGTGCTTCCTAACTTCAAAGGTATGAGATCAGAAGACCCAGAAACCTTTCTTTTTGAATTTGAAATAATTTGTAGATCTTATGGCTACTCATTGCACATGCAAAAATTGAATTTGTTTCCGACAACATTGAAGGATAGAGTTCTTAGATGGTTCATGACTTTAGGAAAAAATTACATAGGGACATGGGATGATATGAAAAGAGTATTTTTGGAAAAATATAAAGGTTATTGCATGCACCATGACCTTAGAAATGAAGTCTTTAAGATGAACCAAAAAGAGGATGAAAGCCTAGAAGATTTAGTGGAGAGATTTACTTATAATATCAAAAGATCTAAATTTCATAATTTAGGATCAGATGCATTAAAAACTCTCCTACTAAATGCTATAAAGGATGAATGGATTGATCTTCTTAATCTTGTGGGAAAAGGAGATGTCTATCAATTGTCATTTCAAGAAATTTGTGAACTATGCAAGAACATATCAAGAGGAAAAGCAAAGTGTGTAAGATCCCCTCAAGATCCATTTATGGCAAGAGTAAGTAAGTCAACATCAAGATTGGTAAGTCAAACTGAACCTAACAATTTGCTAAACATTCTTGGTAATTTAAATGAACAAACTGACATGCTAAGAATGCAAAACAAGCAAAAAGTTGCTTCATTTATATTTTGTCCTAAATGTAGAAAGAAACATGATTTGCATGAATGTCCACTTGATAACATTAAAATGTGTAAAATTTGTGCAGGATCACATACTACTGAAGATTGCCCATCATTACCAGGGTTGAAGGAAATTTACCAGAAGGATAATGGAGCAAATCAAGCACAAGAGCAACTTTTTTATGTAGCTCCAAGAGGACTATGGCAGCCTCATCAACCCAATATGATGCAATATCCTTATGCATAGTTTCAAGGTTATGCACAACAACCTCAAGGTAATTGGAAAACACCCTTGCCTTGGCAACCTTGGCCATATCAATCCCAACCTCAAAATCAACCTTGGAAACCTTGGCCATATCAATCCCAACCTCAAAACCAATCTTGGCAACAAAGTTGGCAAAGGCCCTATCAAGGAAATCCATCATATCCTCAATCT
>JAXQQM020086550.1:0-28277 GCA_034641835.2 Pinus albicaulis | reverse complement strand
TTGTAAAACCGAAGACCCTGCAATTGGGCACTTAACACTACAATAAACCTTTCCCCAATGAAATAATCCTTTGTATTTCATGAAAAATCTGATTTTTATGTTTTAAAATGGTCCCGCCCATTAATTGGTCGAAGCCATTCTCGACCGTTGATCATAAGCCAATCAAACGGTCTGCACAATCTCGCATCGAAAGATATCATTGGGCGCATTTTATATTTTATTCACCCCCTCCCGATTAGCAGTCTCCCGATGGATCCTCAGCCATCAATCTCCCTCCGCCTTTCCAAGATTCGACAGTCCCCATTGCTCTGACCGAAAGCCTTTCCTCCGCCTGTGACCTCCTCCGAGACAATCTCCGCCATCGATCTGATCCTCAGATCGACGGTCCTCGTTCAATCACATCAGAGCCTTTTATCCTTTGCCCCGCTGATCGCGAATCCCCCAATTACATCTGGGTTGTCCATGCACCTAGGTCTGATGGTCCAGATTGCACCCCTTGACCTTTGTTAAATTTATGAAACCTCGTTTTATAATGTTTTTTGGGGAAATCTTAGCCGTTGATCTCTGTAGATCAACAACCCACACTGATCCTTTCTCCACCCCATATTTTATTCCATTTAACCCACAGATCAAATCTCAGCCATTGATCTGTTTTCATCTGATGGTTTGGAATAATCCCAACAGGCCCAACACCTGTGGGTCCTACCTTCCTCTAGATTTGATCTTAGACGTTCATTTTTTGATTCAACGGCTCAGATTAAAACCACCCTACCTACTTCCGCCCATGCATCTTATTGATATCGTGCTCTCTCACAGCTGTCCGATCTGACACCTCAGAGCCAAGGGCTAGCACACATTTTTACGCAGATTTAAGCCTGAATGTTAATTCTCAGAAATCGCGCGATATAGGCAGTTTTGAAATGCCACGTGTCAGCCTAAAACGCATATCGCGTTCAAAAAGTGAAAACCGCCTATCCGCCTTTTCGCAGTGTGAAACCCGTGGTTTTCTCATTCGAAACTGCTTTCCCCATTTTACATTGTGTTTTATCACGTTCAACCTTCGCCGTTGATCTCTACAGATCAACGGTCCCAGTTCAATTTCGCGTTGTTTCATCGCCCTCCACCATACACCAAAGGACTTCATAGATCAACCTCCGTCATTGATCTCCTTGGGCCAATCTCATCCAACGGCCCAGATTCATCTGAGAAACCCAAAATTACCTCTTTGCCTTTTTCGCTGTCGATTAAGGTTTTGCCCGTTTTTCTTCACATTTTCATCTATTTTCTTATAAAGTTGGCCCCCCCTCGCTTTATGGAACCCGGATCATTCTCCACCGTCGATCTCCTGGGCCAATCTCATCCGATGGCCCAGGTTACTCCCGAAACCCCAATTTCAATGTTAAACCATATTTCCTCCACCAAAGGGTTTTGCACCTATTTTCCTTTGTATTTCTTCTGTTTCACTATAAAGTGGCCCTTCTATGTTATATTTCCCCAGTCATTCTCGACCGTTGATCTCTGCAAGATCAACGAATCCCCAATCTCACACACCTCCCCCTTAAAGATTGGATGCTTTCATTCAATGGATCCGTTCTAAACCTAAGCCTCCAAAGCAATTTTACCCAGCCACGCAAGATTTTTTATAAATTTTTTATGTATTTTGCAGGTTTTAATGGATTTCCAATTATTTTAAAGGAAAGTTGAAGGACAGGGATGACAATCCCTCAGACCTTTATTCATAAAAAAGTATCCATCTACAGGGTTCCATACCATGTTTCATTAGTGCATCATGAGCACTGATGCCATTTTAAACCCTCTCCACAATTTTACATCAACAAGACATGGGAAAGATTAATTAAAACAAAAAGTATCATTGTTGAAGATCAAATCAAACCTGGGATGAAGAATTGAAAATATTTTACCCAGTTTTGAGGGATTACAGCTAGGATTGATAATCAAAAGCCTAATCCACTAAACTAAACACTGTTAAAGAATAGAAGACAGGATTTAGGCCCAATTATGCCTAACACACATATCAAGAGAAAATTAATCCTGTTTTAGGTCAAAACAAAATGTCTACCAGATAGAGAGAGCCTCAACTGCCACATCAGAGGCTAATTGAATGCTCTCAGCTACCTAATGCCACCTGCAGCCTCCGAGCATTTAACAGAGGCAGAGTTATTATCCAAACAGAGGATATTTACCTTAATACAGCTCAACAGTTATTTCGAGCCAAAGAGACTTATTGCAAAAATATCAGCAGAGTTATTACAACGATGACACAAAGCCTTAAAGTCAACAAAAGCTTCCCAGCAAGCTTAATATTTAATGTAAATCAATTAATACAGAGAAATATCTATAATCTTCTCCATTGAGCCCCTCAAAGGCTGAGAAGCATTAAAACTGTATTAATTGAACCCATATATCTTTTCTCTCTTCGACCTCCTCATTTTTTCTATAAAATCTACTTGAGGAGCTCTTTGTAAAGGGTTGGTTGCAGAACTTTGAAATATACTTGTGCTCGAAACTTATACATGTAAATAGTGTTCAGAGGATTTTGAGGCTCTGCTTGTAATCAAATAAGTTAGGCTAAGAAGTGAAGATGATTGCTGAACTGAAACATTGGACTTGAAGAATGTAACTCGATTGACATCAATATACAAGCTAATTTTTGGGGTCCTGGTTTATATCACTGGTGAAGTGATTCTTTCTATGTTATTTTTTTCCTTTCATGTATGCTATTTTGTCCATTATTCTCTGATAAAGAACAACAAGCATAGAGTTAGGATTTTCTATTTACAGTACCCTACTTTGACTGATAAGCTTTATCTCAATGTTTTCCTCCAAGTTGTTTATTTAGGAATGATTTAATACTCTTGAATTTTATTTTCATTATCTGCTAAGTAAAGATAGACTAGAAAAGTGATGGTGAGCCCTGTTCTCTAGCTTATTTCTCCAAAGGTAGTTCTGAAATTTTCCCTAAGAGTATGCTAAAAGTAGTCTAGATTTAAAAGTATCTTATTTGATCTTAGGCTGCACTTTGTTTTTCTTATCTGTTTTCATCCCTTCTGAAAGTAATTATGCGGATTACTGGATTTTTGTCTGTTGAGTTAGCTTTAATACGAGCTTGTCCAAAGAGGTTTATGGTGAGCCCTACCCTTTGGTTGGTTTTAAGCTGTTGCTTAAAAGGCTTTTCTTGTTTTGACATATTGATAAATCCTAGTTGAAATTATTGTCTGTTTCCACCCCTTCAACACTTTTATTGTTCCATTCCATCATTTTATCTTAGAGATCTTGTGATATAGATGACATGCCCCTTGGACCAATCTTGAAATTGTTGCACAATTAAACCCTTTCATGACTCCATAGCCCAATGGACTAAAAACCAGTGTTATATCTATCTTATCAGCCAAAACTTGTTCTGATTGCTTGCAGCTTCACAGCTTTGAAACTCTTTCATTTTAGGACTTTCCACTCAACTAAAAATCATGCTCAACCATCCAAAATAAAACAAAACCCTTTCTCTTAATAACTAGCCTAATATCACACATAAAAAGCCTTAAAGATAAATCAATATTTGCACTTATTAGAGAGATCCCTCTCTAGATTCAGGAGGGCCAGATCCTAGAATCCCAAAGTGGTTCAAGTGTTCTCTCTATAGTTTGTATTTTCCAATCTTGCAAATTACAGGGAACTAACACAATCAAGGGGAATTCCCTTATCTAATATTTTTCTTGATGGTTTCCCATTGTGAACCAGTCTCCAAATTTTCAATATCAACCATTTTAGAGCAATGATTTGCAAAGTGGCCATATTTGCGACATACCTTGCATTTAAATGGAATTTTTTCATAGTTGAGATGCTGGATGTGTGTCCATTCATTTAATTTTAACTTTATCGCCTCAGGGAGACCTTTTCCCAGATCCACCTCAACACAGATCTTGGCGTGGGCTTGCATGTTATCTTTTGGCTCACTCCGATCTATAAATTTTGCAACAAAATTTCCAATATCTCGAATGGAATCATCTCCCCAGCAGTGTAAGGGAAGATGAGGAAGGCGCACCCAAATAGGGGCAACATTTGGTACATCAAGTTCTGTGTCAAAATCTGGCATCCATTTGTTGAGATATGGGCCTCTAGTGTCTATAAAATATGGTCCATTCCTGAAGATCAGGTCCTTGTCTTCCTTCATTCCAAAATTAAAATTAAAATAGCGTATGCCGCAGAATTGAAGGGAGATTTTTCTGTTGATTTTTTCTAACCAGTTGTGCTCAACCCATTTTTGAACAGTCTTCGGAGAGGTAAAAGGTCCAGTAAATTGTACAATGAGGCCCTTCTCAGCAACAGAAAGGGAAACCATGCGCGGAATGGTTGGAGGAAGGGCAACCTTCTGGATTCCATCGAGCTTCTTCACAAATTTGGAGATTGTCAGCCTAGGGCGTGGAGGAGCAAGGGAGTTGATCCATGCAGAGAAGACTTGGGCCTGATCCGAAGAAGAGGCCACATATAGGGAGGATTCTAGAGGGGCCATGCGCGTACTAGTAGTAGGACGAGGCAGCTAGGGCACTACGGTAGTAACAGCATGGCGCGGGCTCGACTAGCAACAGAAGAACAAAATTTAAAATCACTTTATTAATAATAACAATATAAACCCCTCACCACATAACCATTAGGCCCCTTTCTCACTCATGATTTCCTAACCTTCCATCTCTCTTGTGTGACTTGTTCTATAGTAATGATTTATTTTATTATTGTGAATGTGATTACATATTTACATATCTAGGATCACTCACATTTAGCACATAGTCTCTCTAACTGAAAATCACATAGGAACCCTTGCCTCAAAATATATATACATAGGAATGGTATATTTAAAATATATGTAGATGGGATACGTAGGCCCAACAATATTTAACATCTCAAAATCCTAAACGTGATATGTACAATACATATAGGGGTCATCCTAGGGGTGTTACATTCCCCTTCTTATTTATTCATTGTCCTTAATGAATTATATACATATATATAGAAATATGAGGGTACTCCTCCCTCATGGATCTTCATGATCCCATGTATCATCCTCAGGATAAAATTGTATCCACTACACCTTTACTAAGGAGATGGCTCAATTCTAGACTACCTTGATCTTCCTATCCAAAATTACCACTGGTTGAACTTATATGTATCCCTTGGGCTCCACCGGAATCATATACCAATAAATTACATGATTAGCATTAGGAACACACCTTTTTTTATGTATGTATCCTAGAGGAACCTAATACATTGCCTGACACATAACTACTAGTAAACCACTGTGGATCTTGGAGTTTTCAATTTTTAATATCCCAAAATGTAAATAACAACAATACAAGTCATAATAATGTAAAACATAGAAAATATGTTCATGACATGAGAGGGATCAATATACAGCCATAATTTTATTAGAATATCAGGAATCATATACAAAAATATCATGAGGGACAAGCCACTCAAGAAAATAAAAGAAGCCTCCAATGAGTAGCACAATCAGCACATGAGTTTCCGCAACTGTATAGAATGTCAAAGAGCAGTGAAAACGCTGTCTACATCATTGTATCTACAGCTGTAAAAATACATAAATGAAATGTGGCTGATAGAAACAAAATAAATGCCCAGAGAAGAAGATGTGGGCTCTAATACATGATTTATAGCCAACCCGGAAAAGATTGCTAGAAATACCGAGAAATATACAATTTGAAAAATAGCCCTGGAGTTGAGATGTCACTGAAAATTGGATTTGAATACAATGAGGCTATGATAGATATGAAATGATGATGTCCTCCTGCATTGGTATTTATAAATAGAAGGCTGATCCTTCTACTCAGAAATAGACCCTCCTGATGAGCTCAATGAACCCTCCTAGCAATTGCCTCCAAAAATGACGCAGTTCAGAATTGTGACTACACTATGAGGGATGGTAGATGGTTGGCCTAATGCCAAAGATGTGGAAATATTCCCAAGATCCCTCCTTTATGATCCTCCAATGGATAGGCTACCTCTACACTCAGAAACAAGCTTAGGAATAGCTCTATGTGATCCTCGTTTGCTGCACCCTCCAAAACAACCCAGCTCTAAATAGAAACTGTGTTGTAGATGAAGGAGATAGCTTGGCCAAAATTACAGAATGAGGAAGTACGGCCAAATGAACCTCTCCTTCCCTGAGGATGAGGTTGGGATTCCCGATCACGAACACCCTTGTGCTAAACATTACAGCAACCCTATTAAACAGCAATAGGAAGCTATTCTAAGCAAACCAATATCAAAATGATAAACTAAAACATGAATAACAATGGCTGCTATCCCCTCGATATATAACATGACAGCCTCCTCACATTGGCTCCCATCAATACTTGCCATCAATCTCATGCAAGTTTCCTCCACTAAAACTGCGTTGTCTCATCATAAATAATAGTCCTCTATGACAACACTGTTGATTTTGTCAAATTTGACTACATCAGCATGATCTAATCCCTGTTCACACCCAAAGGTGTTTAATCCAGCTACTTATTCTTCCTCCTTTCACATTAGGAGTGTTATTATTCCTTCTAAAGGGGTTTTATGAGTCTCCCCACCCACTTATTCGTCTGCCTAGTGATAAAACAAGCTATAATATTCCATTTAAAAGAAGGATAAATTTTTGGAATATTACAATCCTCCCCTCTAAAATGTTGCTTGTCCTCAAGAAACTATAAATGTGGAGAAAAATTCCTCCCTTCCTCTTCTTGTGGCCTCCCCGTCAATAGTTCCCACCACAACTCAACATAATCTGCAATAAATCTTCCCTCCAATGGTTCCTCCCAAGTATGCAAACCAAATGGTGTACAACACGAGAAAGTGGAAGGTGTAAGTGAAAACATTCTTGTTTTCCAATGGCCTCCTAAGGTAGGAGTGATCATAAACATAGGGAATCTCATTCCCAATGAGAGCCTCCCATACCCATGCTATCATCCAAAAGAAATGAGCCATTCTAGGTAGCTCATCAAAGGAATCCTCAACCCCCGATTTATGCAGTGTATTGGGGTTGTATGGAGAGATTAGATTTTTCCAGCCAAGTTGTTTCTCTATACATTTATGGTAAGTATGGGGTTTTTTCTGATCTTGGGATGAAAATAAATGGCTTCCAAGAATGGCCCAAGTTACCCCTCCAAACAAATCAGCCATGAAGTGCCTCCTCCAAGAACTCAAGTTCTTCAAACGGCTCCTCCCACATGAAGAAAAGAGATGTAGTATGGAAATCATGGTTTTCCCATTGTTTCTCCTGAAACATACAATATGTAAATTAGGGAGAATAATACTCCCAATGGGCACCTCCAACTCTTGTCCCACTCTCTAAACAAAGCTCCGCATGAACCTAAGAACATCAGCAATATATGGAAGCCAAAACCAATGAAAAAAAGTTGCCATATGACAACTGGAAAGTGGATCATAGTTCCACATATGGAACCAATGCAGTGCATCCATTGCCTGCCTCAAAAAAGAGAATAACAAGTGCCCTTCCACCGAATTTTTTGCTGCCACAATCATCCCATAAGATGGAATCATGAAGGTACAATGTGGATCAATTTTTTCTGGAACTTGAGCCAATAAGGAAGAGGCTCTTTTGAACTGAGAACATGTAAGTTGTCGATCGGCAGGGTCACCTGCAAGAGAACCTGCTGCATCCCAAGTAGAGTGGACCCATCTTGGAAGTGGTGGAGTATAAGGAACAATTTCATGAGCTGGAGGAGGATTGTCATCTTCGTTGTCATCATCTGAACTAGAAGGAATGATATTAAAAATAGAAGAGAGAGAGAGAGGTGGCACATATGCCGAATCAGGCTCACAGGCCAAAGGTGGCACACCCGCCGAACTAGGCTCACAGGCCGAGTAATCACCGCACCTCTATGGAATCCATAATTTCCACCATGGGGATCCTAGTTACCGGTTTGGAAGTTTACCAACACGTGAGTTTTGGTGTAATGGAAAACCTCTACATGGTATCAAAGCTTGGACCTAGGTTCGATTCCCCCGAGCTGCGTTTGAGGGGTGTATTGACTCCCCAAGCTGCGTCTGAGGGAGGGTGTTGGAGTAATCACCGCGCCTCTATGGAATCCATAATTTCCACCCTGGGCATCCTAGTTACTAGTTTGGAAGCTTACCAACACTTGTGATTTTTGGTGTAACGAAAAACCTCTACATGTAGCTATTGTTGTAAACATACATAAATGAATTGTGGCTGATAAAAACAAAATAAATTCCTAGAGAAGAAGATGTGGGCTCTAATACATGATTTCTAGCCAACCCAGAAAAGATTGCTAGAAATACCGAGAAATATACAATGTGACAAATAACCCTGGGGTTGAGATGTCACTGCAAACTGGATCTGAATATAATGAGGCTATGATATATATGAAATGATGATGTCCTCCTCCAATTTTATTTATGAATAGAATTTTGATTCCTCTACTCAGAAATAGACCCTCCTGATGAGCTCAATGAACCCTCCCAACAACTCCTTCCAAAAATAGCGCAGTTCAGAATTGTGCACTATGACGGATGGTAGATAGTTTCCCTGATGCCAAATATGTGGAAATATTCCCAGGTTCCCTCCTTTCTGGTCCTCCAATGGATGGGCTACCTCTCCACTGAAAAACAAGCTCAAAAATAACTCTGTGTGATCCTCCTTTGCTGCACCCTACAACACAACACAACTCTAAATAGAAACTGCACTGTAGCTGAAGGAGGTAGCTTGGCCAAAATTCCAAAATGAGGAAATATAGCCCAATGAACCTCTCCTTCCCTGAGGATGAGGTAGGGATTCCTGATCAGGAACACCCTTGTGCTAAACAGCAGAAAAACCCTGCTAAACAACAAGAGGAAGCTAGTCTAAGGAGACCAATATAAAAATGATGTACTAAAACATGAATAACAATGGATACTATCCCATCCATATATAGCATGAAAGCCTCCTCAAATTGGGTCCCATCCATACTTTCCTTCAAGCTCATGCAAGTTGTCCTCCACTAAAACTACGTTGTCTCATCATAAAGACCACTCCTCTATGACAGCGTTGTTGATCTGGTCAAAGTTGACTATATCAACATGATCCAATCCCTGTTCACACCTAAAGGTGTTTAATCCAACTGCTTATTCTTCCTCCTTTCACATTAGGAGTGTTATTATTCGTTCTAAATAGGTTTTATGAGTCTCCTCACCCACTTATTCATCTACCTAGTGATAAAACAAGCTATAACATTCGATTTAAATGAAGGCTGAATTTTTGGAATATACACAGTTTTAACAGATTTCACATTAGTTTGATCACCAATTGAGCTGCTCCCCCTAGGACATTAGGAAAACACTTTTTATGTAAATAAATATGAATCACATTTATGAACATGCATGGATTTACAATTAAAAGTTTTTTTTAGTACCGTGGGTCTTTAAAATAAGATACATTGTGCATCTTACTCAACACTATATTTTTTAGCCCTCTAGATTTGGCACATAAATTATGCCCTTGTATATTAATATCCCATCCTCTTTTAGCTAATAATCCTTGTACTTTGGCCATAAATTACTTCATTGTATCTCTTCTTTTATTTTCATGTATCGCTAATCTGAAATTTCAGCCTCTAAAATTTATATTTTTAAATTAGATTTGAATACATTTATGGTTGTAACATGCATTATATTCAGCCCTCTAATGAGTGCATCAACTACTTTATGTTCCTTACCTTTTATGAGATTGATTTCAAAGTCGTATTCATCTACCAATTCCAACCATCTAATTTGTTTGCCATCTTCAATGTCACTTAAGTGTTTTATTCTTGTCAAGTGACTAAAGCAGTCATGTTATCAAACTTTTCCATATTGTGATTCCAAGTCTCTTGTAAATAAACACCAAGTATAATGATAAGAATGAGGCTTCCTTTTAAACACCACCATTGATAGTATTTTTCCTCAAAGTACAAATTTTTTAAGGAAATCCTTTGCTTATCGTCCATAACATTATCAATTCAAATTATTTCTCTTTTTGGTTCACCGATGTAATGGCATTTATTGCATCAAATTTCCTTAATTCAACCTTGGGAAAGTGGATATATTAGGAAATCATCCATGATAAATTCCAATATTATAGTTAAATATTCATGGCATATGCTTATAAATGTAAGGTAGTTCAACATGAATACTACTTTTATTTTCATGAGTTTTTTTAGTCATATTATTATTTTTATAGAGCCTCTAATCTAGGGTATATGTATGAACATGCTCAACATATTTTCTTCCATATGTTCCATATTTGGATACATATTAATTTATATTTTACTTTGTGAGTTTCTCAAATCAATATTTTTATTTGATTTATCACTCAATTCCTTATATTGATTCTTCAAATTGTGTAGACACTACTTATATGTGTCTACAAGTTTTTTCATGAGTGTGGGTTGAACTCTTTGGAGATTTAATTGTGGTAGAATTTTTTGCATAACCCTTTTTCGTACGAGGAAAAACATTTTTCTATAGTTTTTCTATGTCTCAACTTTACCACACTTCTTAATGACTGCAAATAAATGTTTTAATCAAACTTATGTCAATTGTAAGTTGCATATCTTTTAAAACTTTGATTTGTAGATTGTCATGCTAGTTTACCTTCCACCTAAGGTGAATTTCAAATTAGGGTCCTCATGAGTTTGGTATTTTTTTTCTTGATCAGTTTTGGGTGACTTTTCTTCAATGCCATATATTTAACTAATTCTTTTATAACTCCAATGTTATTGTTAGGGGAGGAAAATAATTAGGGCTTAGGTCTTATGCATTGGTTCTAGGACTCAACTTCCATGAACAACACCTTCAAGCACAACATAAACCCTTTTTAGGCGGTGTTTTACATCAGTTTGTTGACACCAAGGGTAACTCATGGGGCCTTTTGTCAAGGAAATAAAACTAATGCTTTGGCATATTTATGAAGTTGTATTCTACTTGTTCTATGTTTTAAAGTTTTTCTAGTATATTTTCATGTTGAATTTTCCCAAAATATGGTAGGCATTTGTTAGAATCACAACTTTGAGCTTTGTACTCTCCACAAATCTAAGTGCCCCAAAGGTTTTTCATAACATTGTATCCATTTATACATTTAAAAACACATTTTAAATAACAAAAAGTTATGATCTACCAAAAATTATTTAGTAGGATTTCGACAAAAAAAAAAAACTACAAAATATAGAATAATTAGACAACTACATGTCTATATATTCTTAAACCCATGAAACTTAAATCATCCTCAGATATAACTATAAAATATAATTTTATTAACTAATTTTAAGCATTAATATTAAGTCTAGCGGCCTTAATCATGGTCGAAAACAAAAACAAAGATCATAGGTAAGACAAAGAACCATATTGCCCTTGAATGTTATGACTAAAACATCCAATCAAGGGGCATGCCCTCATCCAATATTTTTCTTGATGGTTTCCCATTGTGAGCCAGTCTCTGGATTTCAATATCAACAATTTTAGAGCAATGATTTGCAAAGTGGCCATATTCGTGACATACCTTGCATTTAACTGGAATTTGTTCATAGTTGAGTTGTTGGAAGTGTCTCCATTTTAACATGATCACCTCGGGGAGACCTTTGCTCAGATCCACCTCGACATAGATCCTGATGCAGGCTTGCATATTATCTTTTGGCTCACTCCGATCTATAAATTTTCCAGCAACATTTCCAATAGCTCGAATGGAATCATCTCCCCAACAGTGCAAGGGAAGATGAGGAAGGTGCACCCAAACAGGGACAACATTTGGTACATCAAGTTCTGGGTCAAAATACGTTGTCCATTTGTTGAGATATAGGCCTCTAGTGTCCATAAAATATGGTCCATTCCTGAAGATCAGGTCCTTGTCTTCCTTCATTTCAAAATGAAAAGTAAGATAGCCTCTCCCGCAGAATCGAATGGAGATTTTGTCGTTGATTTTGTCCGAGCAACTGCGGTCAACCCATTTTTGAAAAGTCTTCAGAGAGGTCAAAATTCCAGTAAATTTTCCAATGAGGCCCTTCTCAGTAAGAGAAAGGGTAGCCATGTGCGGAATGGATGGAGGAAGGGCAACCTCCTGGATTACATCGATCTTCTTCAAAAATTTGGAGATCGTCGGCCTAGGGCTTGGAGGAGAAAGGGTTTTGATCAAGGCAGAGAAGACTTGGGCATGATCCAAAGCAGAGGCCACCTCCAGTGAGGACTCTGGAGGGGCCATACATGAACTGGAAGCAAGAGGAAGCAGCTAGGGTGTTGCAGCAGCATCAGAGATGCGCGGGCTCGACTAGCAGCAGTAACAAAATATTTAAAATTAGTTTATTAATAATAACACTATAACCCCCTCACCACATAACCCTTAGGCTCCTTTCTCACTCATGAATTCCTAACCTTCCATCTCTCTTGCGTGACTTGTTCTACAGTAATGATTTATTTTATTATTGTGAACGTGATTACATATTTACATATCTAGGATCACTCACATTTAGCACATAGTCTCTGCAACCTAAAATCACATAGGAACCCTTGCCTCAAAACATATATACATAGGAATGGTAGATTTAACATATATGTACATGGGATACATAGGCCCCACAACATATCCCATCTCATAATCCTAAACATGATATTTATAATACATATAGGGGTCATCCTAGGGGTGTTACATTCTCGTTCCTATTTATTCATTGCCCTTAATGAATTTCATACATATATACAAAAATATGAGGGTATTCCTCCCTCATGGGATCTTCATGATCCCATGTATCATCCTCAGGATAAAATTGTGTACACTACACCTTTACCAAGGAGATGGCTCAATTCTAGACTACCTTGATCTTCCTATCCAAAATTACCACTGGTTGAACTTATATATCTCCCTTGGGCTCCACCTGGATCATATACCAATCAATTACATGATTAGAATTAGGATCACACCTTCTTTTTGTGTATGTATCCCAAAGGAACCTAATACATCACCTAACACATAACTACAAGTAAACCACTATGGATCATGGAACTTTCAGTTTGAAAAGATCTTGCATTACTTTGATCACCAATTGAGCTTACCTCCCATGACATTAGGAAAACACTTTTTAAATAAATAAATATGAAGCACATTATGAACATGCATGGATTGTGACAATGCAACAATATATGCAATTGGTTCAATCCTCTCTAGGATCACAAATCCACTACACAATCTAGTTTCTAAAATTGATAAGCTACTATATTTTATCAGACTCTTCCTGGAATTCACTTTCAGAATCACATGATCACAACTTTGAATTCCATATTTCTGTTGGTTTTGTTTTCATTGTTTTTTTCTATATTGGGAATCATTCAAGTTTTACCTAATATTCACTACTTCCTCTTCCATTTCCCTAAGAAAACTTGGCCCAACAATGATCCCACTTGGTTATCCCAACTCATATATGTGTTGCACTTCCTGTCATACAAGAGACTCAAATGGGATCATCTTCAAAGATGATTGATACTTGTTTTTATGCACAAACTCCACCAACTACAAATAGTGTTACCATTTTGATGGTTTTCCCATCACATACATCCTCAATATACCGTTTCTCACTTGATTGATCCTTTTTATTTTTCCATTTGACTGTAGATAAAATTTTGTACTATAGTTGAGATTGGATTTAAATCCCTTGAATTAATATTTCCAAAAATTTGATGTAAACTTGCAATCCCTACCTAAAATATTTTCTTTAAGGTCTCCATGAAGCCTAGGAATTTCCTTCATATATATTTCAATAATATTTTTTGTCTTGTGTGTTGACTTCACTTGAAAAGATGTTCAAATATAATGATCTTATCCACCATTACCATGATAAAATTATGCTACCTCATAGTCTTAGGAAAATTTGTAATAAAATCAATTGAAACAATTTCCCACTTCCACTATGGAATGGGTATTGGTTGTGACATTGCAACAAGATTCCTATGTTCAACGTACACATTTTTGCATTCTAGACATATGGCTATGTAATCAACAACATCTCTCATCATATGTCACCAAAAATATTCACTTCTTACAATTAAAAGTGTTTTTTTAGTACTGTGGGTCTTTAACATAAGATACATTGTGCATCATACACAACACTATAGTTTTTAGCCCTCTAGATTTGGCACAGAAATTATGCCCTTGTATATGAATATCCCATCCTCTTTTAGCTAATAATCCTTGTACTTGGCCATAAATTACTTCATTGTATCTCTTCTTTTATTTTCACGTATTGCTAATATGAAATTTCAGCCTCTAAAATTTAGAATTTTAAATTAGATTTGAATACATTTATGGTTGTAACACGCATTATATTCACCCTTCTACTCAGTGCATCAACTATACAATTTTCCTTACCTTTTATGAGCTTGATTTCAAATTCATATTCATCTACCAATTCCAACCATCTAATTTGTTTGCCATCTTCAATGTCACTTAAGTGTTTTATTCTTGTCAAGTGACTAAAGTAGTCATTTTATCAAATTTTTCCATATTGTGATTCCAACTCTCTTGTAGATAAACTCCAAGTATGATGATAAGAATGAGGCTTTATTTTAAATGCCACCATTGATAGTATTTTTCCTCAAAGTACAAAGTTTTTAAGGAAATCCTTTGATTATCATGCATAACATTATCAATTCAAAGTATTTCTCTATTTGGTTCACCGATGTAATGGAATTTATTGCATCAAATTTCCTTAATTCAACCTTGGGAAAGTGGATATGTTACGAACTCATCCATGATAAATTCCAATATTATAGTTAAATATTCATGGCATATGCTTATAAATGGAAGGTGGTTCAACATGAATACTACTTTTATTTTCATGAGTTGTTTTGGTCACATTATTACTTTTAAAAAGTCTCTAATCTAGGGTATATGTATGAACATGGTCAACATATTTTCTTCCATATATTCCATATTTGAATACATCTTAATTTATATTTTACTTTGTGAGTTTATAAAATCAATATTTTTATTTGATTTATCACTCAATTCCTTATATTGATTCTTTAAATTGCATAGACACTACTTATATGTGTCTACAATTATTTTCATGAGTGTGGGTTGAACTCTTTGGAGATTTAATTGTTATAGAATTTTTTGCATAACCCCTTTTTGTATGAGGCAAAAAAAATTTCTATAGTTTTTCTATGTCTCAACTTTACCACGCTTTTTAATGACCGCAATAAATTTTTTAATCAAACTTATGTCAATTGTAAGTTGCATATATTTTAAAACTTTGATTTGGAGATTGTCGTGCTAGTTTACCTTCCACCTAAGGTGACTTTGAAATTGGGGTCCTCATGAGTTTGGTTATTTTTTCTTTATTAGTTTTGGGTGAGTTCTCTTCAATGCCATATATTTAACTAAATTCTTTTATAACTCCAATGTTATTGTTAGGGGAGGAAAATAGTTAGGGCTTAGGTCATATGCATTGCTTTTAGGACTCAACTTCCATGAACAATACCTTCAAGCACAACATAAACCCTTTTTAGGTGGTGTTTCACATCAAGTTGTGGACACCAAGGGTAAATCATGGGTCCTTTTGTCAAGGAAAGAAAACTAATGCTTTGGCATATTTCTAAAGTTGTATTCTACTTGTTCTATGTTTTAGAGTTTTTCTGGTATATTTTCATGTTGAATTTTCCCAAAATATGGTAGGAATTTTTTATAGTCACAAGTTTGAGCTTTGTACTCTCCAGAAATTTAAGTGCCCAAAGGTTTTTTATAACATTATATCCATTTATACATTTAAAAACACATTTTAAATAACAAAAAGTTATGATCTACCAAAAATTATTTAATAGGATTTCGACAAAAAAAACTACAAAATATAGAATAATTAGACAACTATCGAGGCATAAAAAGGTATATTTTTAACACCTATTTATCTCACATTAATTATCAATCCGGGAGCGACTTTTTATTTCAAGAGTGTACTTTATCTGAGGCAGCAATTTATCCAAGAGTAATGCCTTGCAATATGTAGTATAGTGTTCGAAATACAAGAGTAAATGGATGCTTGAAAAATAAATCTAACTACAACGGCATAAACTCAAATGCTCTGAAATCTTAATTAAACCAATCTGTAAAACATCGATCAGAGATACAGTAGCAATAACTCTTTCCCTTAAAAATCGATGCAAGATAACCAATCTGGGGACTTGGAAACAATAACCTCTATCCTCTACAGTTGGTGATCTTAAAGCAATCGAAATGAAAGCAAACTCAATATTTGTGCTGGTGAAAGTAACTGAAAGGAAATTTAAAGACTTAAAAAGGAACAACAACTTGTAACTCCTACGCATACACAACAACTGTAACCAAACTACTAAAGCTATGAATCAGAAATAAGTAGTAACTAGAAATGGAACAGGAAGATGATTTGAACAACAATTGTGAACTTCACTAATCTCAATACTTTAATCTATCACCGACCAATAATGCAAATCAATCAATCACAAAGAATAATAACTTAGAGTCGAATACAGAACAACAAGGCTTTCGTAATGATAGCAGAATAAATGAACAACAAAGTAGATAGCAATGTAATTCGTTAATGGATCTGTATTCAAAGCAATCAATTAACTATGTAATCGAAATAAGCAGTAAACACACTTCACAAAACAGAAAAAAAAGAAATAGAAATACAGACAGCGGCTCGCTCCACCAGGATCGGGCCCTCAACCGCCGGTGAAAGCACCGCTGGGCTACTGCAGAGCTTGAGAAATAGAACGAGAATGCCTCTTTGTATTAATAAAGCATGAATAGATTTTACATCAGTTGCTATTTTCTCACAAGAGTCAAGGAATTACAGTGTTACAAAGGGAATTCAATAATCATCCATTCTTCCATTCTCTCCAATACACAATACATGCTCTCCTTTTATAATCAGGAGGAAGAGAAATTAAATAGCAAATATAATTTCCCATAACAATATTGGATTGCTCCCAACAACTTGATCAACCAGAAAATACATTTCCAACAATCTTTCAACAAGAGCAAGGCGAATTTGGCTTTGCAGTTGAGATTTGGAGGACAGCCACAACAACAAATCTAAGAAAATTGTGCTCAAATAACCCTGCGTATCTCTCAATAAAGGCTGAATTTGGGTAAACTATACTTTTAAAAAGTTAAATGGGTTCGTTTTGGACAAAACCCATGTTCCGGATTTTCCAGATTCTTCTTTATTTGCCCAGAATCTTAACCGCAAAACTGTCACTTCTTATTCCAGCGAATTTCTGAGTTGGAATATTTCATGATGATTTGGAAATCAAATCTGCAGTCTGGAAAATATCTTGGAGGCTAAAATGGTAAGTGATATTACAAAATATATTAATAAACCATCATTGATAAAATTATGCATAATAATCATCAATTTATTAAAAATAAAGGAGAAGAAATAATATTCATCCATAAGAGCATAAACCATTATAAAATGGATTTATATGATAAATTATAATAAATGATATGATAAAGAAGAATAAAAATGGATGAAATAAGTGTTAAAAAGTGGGCATATTCACAACCCAACACACCCCCAAACTGAATATATTGCATGTCCTCATGCAACCCACAACTGAATATATTGCATGTTCTCATGCAACCCAAAGATAAAACCCATGTGTTAACCAAGCAAAGAAAATTGTTCATCCAACTCATGAAATGGATGGAACAAATGAATTTTTCCTCAAATAATGAATATTCAATTTTAGAAATCTTGATAAAGGCATAACAACTATATGTATATGAAGTTGCAGAAAAATGTAACAAAAGTAACAGCAAACTTCATTAACCATTTTCTCAAAAATCAGATTGTTTGGATACACGGATCATGAGATATATAAAAAAATGGTTGTAGGTGATAGTGCATAATTTTTGAAATTTTATGAACTAATTTAGCATGAAATTATCTGGGTTTGTGTATTTTAATGATACCTCTTTGTTATCCAGAAATCACAGGAATTCAGTTCATAGTTTTGAAAATATATGCGAATCAATTTATGCACTATATACAAATGAAATTGTATGCCTTAAATGAGAAATAAAGTGGAAAAAATCCATCATGTGTAGCAATTCTCCCCCCAAACTGAGGAATTAGCATGTCCTCATGCGATGCTAGAAAACAAAAAGAGGTGGTTGTTACAATCTATTGAAATCTATGCTTGGTATAAAACAACATGGAATAAGGGAGGTGTCGAGAATGAATAAGAATATTAAAGAAGATTATTGACATGGTCATAAGAAATAAATGAAATAAATCAACACTCCCCCAAACTGAAAGATGAGACGTGTCTAGAAAAATGGGAAGTGGTAAAGATATGGAATGAATGATGATAAATAATGCTCAATGGATTTTCATGAAATTCTCCTAAATTCATAATAAATCAGAAAATTATGCTATTTTACCTCAAGTGTTACCTTCGAAAAAATGTGAAAGGACATGTAGAGATTGGCCTTTGTTGAATCTGATGTCGGCTGAGCGAATACTGAAAATGATGCAAAAGGTGGAAGTCATGTGCGCGTTCACGAGCCTTGATGTATTTTGCAATAGTGTGATCGTGCTACGAATAGAATTTTCCCCCATACTTGTTGTTCTCCTGTAAACAAATTACAATTCTGAATGCAATTTTCTTGAATCCACAGTTTCAGTTTGGAATGGAAACAGATAAGATGCATGGAAAAAAATTTCAAGCAGAAAAAAATTCTGTAAAAATGCAGTATCAATATTGTGGAAAATCAGCAAAATAGAAGAGCAGCGTACTGTACAGCAATTATATAGGATGGAAAGGCATACATACTTATGATACAATCAATGAAATTATAGCATTTATTGAAATCCATGCATGTGATAAATCGTAAACAGATATAGAAGCGTTTTGTAATGATTCAAGGATAAGGAGAAGGGACAGCTTAAGATAAACATAAGTACAAATGCGTTTATTACCCACTTAAACTAATGTGATCGATTTATGATGATTTTCATGTATAATAGGTTCGAAATCAAAGGTTAAGGATTCATACTTTCATCTGATATTTAAATAGAGATATAGGAAAAAGGGTTTAATATTACTATTGATGTGTATAAATGTGACTCCAATACCATCAGCAGAGCTCTGTTGCCCACAGGTGTCCATAACCTTGACAGAGTTGCTCTCTCACCCTTGGAACCATTGTCCTTTATGTATGCTGAGGAAGTGCTTGTTAATTGTCATAACGGAGGCCATTTTGCTGGCTTGGTGACCAGATAAATGACAATGCCATTCACTAGGAAGAAGTGAAAAGTGGGCAGGCCGGCTCGTGATGAGACCTCCTGTTCCAAGGACTTCTTAATTTTTTCAATTGTCCATTGGACCATATCCCTGGTTTGGTGGCCATGATGGGAATGCCACTTCACTTTCTTCCTTATAAACATGGTAAGTCGGCTCTTGATGAGACCCCCTATCCTCCATCTGCCAAATTATAAAATTATTAATGAAATATGTAAATATTTTTCTTTTCATATAACACTTTCCTATTTATTCATAAAGGATGGCTCAGCACTCCTTAAGATTAGGGATGGTGGAAGAAGTATGAATAGCTCAATAGAAAAGAATATGCCCTTGTTCCTACTCCATAAGTAAAAATCAAAGAAAGTTGTAAAATATGGGAAATAACCAACATGATAAATATAATCAATCATATGAATTTAGTGGTAGTAAGACAACAAGATCATGTTATTGATTATGTCCCTTTTTCCTTTTTCTTATAATTACTAAACAACTTTCTTAAAAATGACGATTTCTTTTGATTTGTTGATTACAGTAAGCTATAATTTATATGATTGTGTATCCTTTCATAAATTATATGTTTATCTTTCAAAAAGTTATGAAAAATTCAAAAAAATCCTCAAAAAAGTGTTCACAAACAAAAAAAATGCACTCAAAAAGTGTTTCTCCTTTGGAAAAAAACATTAAAAACAATTTGCGAAAATGTTGTTCCTTGCAAAAGAATCTGCGAAAATGTTGTTCCTTTGAAAAGGAACAGGGAGAACAGTCGGTGCTGTTCCTTTTGAAAGGAACAACAAAAACGAGCGGTGCTGTTCCTTTCGAAAGGAACAACGAAACATGCAACAAAAATGTTGTTCTTTTTTAAAAGAACAGCAAAACTAATAAGCGAAAATGTTATTCCTTTTGGGAGGAACAACAAAAATAAACATACAAACACATTGTTTCTTAAGAGGAACGGCTGCTATTCCTTGAGAGGAATAATAATTGTTCCTTAAGAGGAACAACAAACAAATATAAACACATAAAAAGGAAAAAAGAGAAAAAAAACAAAGCTAATATGCAATACATTGCCAAGGAAATCTAATCAAATGGAAAGGAAAGTTTATGTACAGATTTCAAGAAAAAGTAATTTTTTTACAAAATTGGTGGTACTGAAGAATTGCATTCTGCAATTGAAACTTGCATGATGGGGTCTTTATTGTTCAGTTGCCACTGGAGCAGAAATTATAATTTGAAGAGATTAACACCTGAAACACAAAAACATAAAAGAAATCAGAAAAGAAACAACACTTTATTAAGTTACAATAGCTATGATGTTATTTCTAAGAGAATATCAAATCTATTAATGGAAAAAAAAAATGATCTTTTGAAAAATGTTTGGCAGCAGTGACATGAATCTTCAAATGGAAACCAATTCTTCATTTCTTCTTGTTATGAATCTATTAGGTAATGAACTAGATGAAATTCCCTTGTTTCACTAAAATTTCCCTCAAGAATCGCTCATCCATAAATTGACCTTTTTTGTTCTGCTAGGACCTGCAAAAAAACGAGTGTCTACCTGCAATAAAAAATTAAATCATGGATAAAGAGAGGTGCGCGGGCTCTCATAATCCAAGAATTATGCAAAACAACTAACAATTAGTTACTCTATAGAACAAATCCATGGAAAAATAAAACAAATTATATTTACTACCCGCGGGAGAGCAGTGATCGACGATATTAACCAGCAGTGTTTTAATCATACCTTCTTCTTTTTTGTCCGATTTGAGTGATTCAAAAGAAAAATGAGAGATAATTCAAAGGTTTATCTCCAATAGAAACAGGTTTTAAAAATTCAATGCTATGATATATCAAATTTTCTTAGAAAAATCTGCATAATAGAGTCATTTTCAATTTTGCAGCTCATACCAACAATTGGTATTTCAAGCATAAATTTTTCGTTTGATGGCAAATTGAACTGATTAAAATTGAAGATTAAAGTAGATTCATTTATTGATCTCCAATAGAAACACGTTTTGAAGAGAAGAAGAATAGATGGGTCAAATACGTTAAGGAACAGCTGAGAAAACAGAGTTTCAAGAGTGCTGATTTATGATAGGCAGTTAGTATTTTGGTCATAAATTCCTCATACGATATCGAAATTGAGTGATTAAAATTGCGTTGTAAAATAGATTCATAGAGGAATCTCCCATAGAATTTTTTTTTTTAAATATAGTCATTTAGGCCTCCAAAAACGGACTGTCCCAACTCTGTTCCTGAGATGCCTATTAGACATCCTGTCAATGTTTTGGTTCTAACTTTTTCGTTTCAAATCCAAATTGAGTGATTCCAATTGGGTTGGAAATTAGACATCAAGAGATACTTAGGATAGAAATAGGTTTTAAAAATATTCAATTTTGGTCCCCCAAAACATGACTGTTCGGACTATGTTTTCAGAAATTTCATCAAGCCCACCAACCAAAAAAATGATATTCAAGCAATTTTTCCATATTGATGATAAAAATGAATATAAGCGTTTTTATAATTGTTATTTGTAATATAATTCATCTACATACACAAATAAATTAGAATATTTATCATCAATGTTGATTTCACAGCGTGTTGCAACAAAGAAACAACTATTTTTACAAAAATAAAAAAATGTGTTTGTTTTATTTCCTTATTTATTTTATTTTCTCCACTATCCAACTCTTATTTTGAGAATGAATAAGATTATGTATAAGAGTATTTCCAGTGGAGCCATTTCTGAAATAAGGACTCTAGTATATACATACCCAAATTTGAAAAATGTATGTTAATAAAAATTAGGGTATGAAAAGCCAACTTCCCTTGAAAAGATGGTTCCAAAAATTGTTGAAATATGGTGTGATGTTGCAAAAAAATGATGGAGTGAAACCAATCTTCAATATATCCTTTACTTCCTTGATTTTCCATATCCATCGTATCATGAAGTTCTTGAGGTTTTAAAATGGTTTGTTCGTGCAAACTAGAAGAAACCTCATTTTCTTTCATAACTTCTACAATTTTTAGATTTCGTACATTCTGAATCTCAGTGTAAGTTTTGTGCAATAGTGCATGTGAGATAGAATTGGTGGGAAGGGTGGGTGAATTTTGCAGTTCAACACTGTAAGCATGTTGTACTGGTTTATTATCGTGAGGGTGTGGAATAAGTTGAGCAGTTTATTGTGTATGGAATGGAGCCTCTTGATGATGTAGTTTATTGTGTTGAGTGGATTATTTTGATGGGCAAGCAAGATATTGTGGAAGGGCTAGAAGATTTGTTTGTGCTACAAGATGAGGGAGAGTAGTCATACAATCATAAGATGAACCATGCCAATCTTGTAGACAAGATTGGTGGTGGCTATATTGAAATTGGCATGGCTGCCCTAACATATGATTATTCCATAATGGATTATGCAAGTAAGAGAATGGAGAGGAAGTGTTTTGAACCATACCTGTTGACCTTGTTGCAGCTTCCCTGTCTTTTTGATATGCTACTTACAAATTAGATAAGGAAGAGTGATTATCTATGGGATGCTCCTTTTGGTAATGAGGGCAAAACACTTCATCAAATTCTTGATTTCTCTGAACCTGCAAAACATTCGATTGTGACTTTAGAGAGCTAATATAATCATATTTAAAATTTTCAAAAAAAACCTTGATTTCAGCTCTTATGTCTCTTACTCTTGTAGTAAATTTGGAAGAGAAAGAAGAAACTTCTCTAGAATTCTTACCAGCCTTGGAAATTCCTCTTGAATACCTTATGCACAACTCACAAACATCACCTTTTCCTATCAGATTTAAGAGTTCTAAAAATTCATCTTTGATTCCTTTAAGAAGGAGTGTTTTCAAGATCTCTTTTTCCAAATGCTTATGTTTTTATTTTTGAAGGTTGTATCGAAATCGCTCCACATAGTCCTCCAAGCTTTCATCTTCCCCTTGTATCATACTGAAAATATCTTCATTGGATTTGCAGTAGTCTTGGTACTTCTTTAAGAATATGTTCTTCATGTCCTCCCATGTTTGGATGTAGTTCCCACCTAGGCTCATGAACCATCGGAGAGCTGCTCCTTTTAGAGTAAGAGGAAACACTTTCAATCTTTGATCATTAGTACAATAATCATATCCTCTACAAAGTATTTCAAACTCAAATAAGAATGTATATGGATCTTCATTTGTCAAACCATGAAAATTTGGTAGAGACAATGGGGGAATTATGTGCATTTGTGTCACTCCTCCTAGATCTTTGATAGGGAATTCGAAAGTTGCAATGTGAGCCATTTCTTACCATAATAGAAGATGTTCTTCAGGTGTTTCTTTAAGGATCCTTCTTAAAATGTTCCTATCAATTGGTTAGTGAAATGGATGGTGCTTACATCACCACTCGAGTGGAATTACAAGATTTTATTTTTTTTAAACTCTACCTCTAAAACTAAAAAAAACACAAGCATTCATTCATACCTTAAGCTTTCACTCAATTCTGCTGTGAAGCGGGCCAGTGAAAAAGTGTGTTTCTTTCTTGGTGCGCAGGTTCTTACCTTTCGTCTTTAATACCCAATTCTTCCCAAGCAGAAAAATAAATAAATATGCATCACTCTTTCTAAATGGCATACACTCTTCCCGGCAACAGCGCCAAAATGTCGAGGCATAAAAAGGTATCTTTTTAACACCTATTTATCTCACATTAATTATCAATCTGGGAGCGACTTTTTATTTCAAGAGTGTACTCTGTCTGAGGCAACGATTTATCCAAGAGTAATGCCTTGCAATATGTAGTATAGGGTTCGAAATACAAGAGTAAATGGATGATTGAAAAAGAAATATAACTACAATGGCATAAAATCAAATGCTCGGAAATCTTAATTAAACCAATCTGCAAAACATCGATCAGGGATACAGTAGCAATAACTCTTTCCCTTAGAAATCGATGCAAGATAACCAATCTGGGGACTTGGAAGCAATAACCTCTATCCTCTATAGTTGGTGATCTTAAAGCAATCGAAATGAAAGCAAACTCAATCTTTGTGCTGGTGAAAGTAACTGAAAGGAACTGTAAAGACTTAAAAAGGAACAACAACTTGTAACTCCTACTCATACACCTGGCACCAACTATGTATATATAATGACAAGATGATTTGAACAAAAAATTTGAACTTCACTAATCTCAATACTTTAATCTATCGCCGACCAATACTACAAATCAATCAATCACAAAGAATAATAACTTAGAGTCGAATACAGAACAGCAAGGCTTTTGTAATGATAGAAGAATAAATGAACAACAAAGTAGATAGCAATGTAATTCGTTAATGGATCTGTATTCAAAGAAATCAATTAACTCTGTAATCGAAATAAGCAGTAAACACACTTCACACAACAGAAAATAAAGAAATAGAAATACAAACAGCGGCTCGCTCCACCAGGGCCGAGCCCTCAACTGCCGGTGAAAGCGCCGCTGGGCTACTGTAGAGCTTGAGAAATAGAACGAGAACGCCTCTTTTTATTAATAAAACATGAATAGCTTTTACATCAGTTGCTCTTTTCTCACAAGAGTCAAGGAATTACAGTGTTACAAAGGGAATTCAATAATCATCCATTCGTCCATTCTCTTCAATACACAATACATGCTCTCCGTTTATAATCAGAAGGAAGATAAATTAAATACTAAATATAATCTCCCATAACAATATTGGATTTCTCCCAACAACTTGATCAATCAGAAAATACATTTCCAACAATCTTTCAACAAGAGCAAGGCGAATTTGGCTTTGCAGCTGAGATTTGGAGGACGGCCGCAACAACAAATCTAAGAAAATCGTGCTCAAAGAACCCTGTGTATCTCTCAATACAAGCTGAATTTGGGCAAACTGTTCTTGAATAAAGTTAATTCGGTTCGTTCTGCACAAAACCCATGTTTCGGATTTTCCATATTATTCTTTATTTGCCCAAAATCTTAACTGCAAAACTGTCACTTCTTATTCCAGCGAATTTCTGAGTTGGAATATTTCATGATGATTTGGAAATCAAATCTGCAGTCTAGAAAATATCTTGGAGGCTAAAATGGTAAGTGATATTACAAAATATATTAATAAACCATCATTGATAAAATTATACATAATAATCATCAATTTATTAAAAATAAAGGAGAAGAAATAATATTCATCCATAAGAGCATAAATCATTATAAAATGGATTTATATGATAAATTATAATAAATGATATGATAAAGACGAGTAAAAATGGATGAAATAAGTGTTAAAAAGTGGTCGTATTCACGACCCAACAACAACTACATGTCTATATCTTCTTAAACCCATGTAACTTAAATCATCCTCATATATAACTATAAAATATAATTTTATTAACTAATTTTAAGCATTAATATTAAGTCTAGCGGCCTTAATCATGGTCGAAAAAAAAAACAAAGACCATATGTAAGACAAAGAATCATATAGCCCTCAAATGCTATGAATAAATCATCCAATCAAGGGGAATGCCCTCATCCAGTCTTGTTCTTGATAGTTTCCCATTGGGAGCCAGTGTCCAAATTTTCAATATCAACAATTTTAGAGGAATGATTTGCAAAGTGGCCATATTCGTGACATACCTTATATTTAAATGGAATTTTTTCATAGTTGAGCTTCTTGATGTGTGTCCATTCACCGAATTTTAAATTGACCGCCTCGGGGAGACCTTTGCCTAGATCCACCTCGAAACAGATCCTGGTGCAGGCTTGCATGTTATCTTTTGGCTCGCTCCGATCTATAAATTTTCCAACATCATTTCCAATAGCTTGAATGAAATTATCTCCCCAATAGTGCAAGGGAAGATGAGGAAGGCACACCCAAACAGGGACAACGTTTTTTACATCAAGTTTTGGGTCAAATTATGACTTCCATTTGTTGAGATATAGGCCTCTAGTGTCCATAAAATATAGTCCATTCCTGAAGATCTGGTCCTTTTTTTCATTCATTTCAAAATGAAAAGTAAAATAGCCTCTACCTCAGAATCGAATGGACATTTTGCCTTTGATTTTTTTTGACCAGTTGCGCTCAACCCATTTTTGAACAGTCCAGTAAATTTTCCAATGAGGCCCTTCTCGACAAGAGAAAGGGCAGCCATTCACGGAATGGATGGAGGAAGGGAAACCTCCTGGATTCCATTGAGCTTCTTCGCAAATTTGGAGATCCTTGGCCTAGGGCGTGGAGGGGCAAGGGAGTTGATTAAGGTAGAGAAGACTTGGGCTTGATCCATAGAAGAGGCCACCTCCAGGGAGGAATCCGGAGGGGATATGTGTGAACTAGCAGTAGGAGGAGGTAGCTAAGGTTCTGCAGCAATAGCAGCAAGGCCCGGGCTCGGCTAGCAGCAACATCAAAAAATTTAAAATCACTTTAGTAATAATAACACTATAACCCCCTCACCACATAACCCTTAGGCCCCTTTCTCACTCATGAATTCCTAACCTTCCATCTCTCTTGTGTGACTTGTTCTATAGTAATGATTTATTTTATTATTGTGAACATGATTACATATTTACATATCTAGGATCACTCACATTTAGCACATAGTCTGTGCAACCTAAAATCACATAGGAACCCTTGCCTCAAAACATATATACATAGCATTGGTATATTTAACATATATTTACATGGGATACATAGGCACCACAATATTTCCCATCTCAAAATCCTAAAAATGATATTTATCATACATATAGGGGTCATCCTAGGGGTGTTATGTTCCCCTTATTATTTATTCATTGTCCTTAATGAATTATATAGATATATACAAAAGTATGAGGTTAATCCTCCCTCATGGGATCTTCATGATCCCATGTATCATCCTCACTATAAAAATGTGTCCACTACACCTTTACCAAGGAGATGGCTCAATTCTAGAATACCTTGATCTTTCTATCCAAAATTACCACTGGTTGAACTTATATGTCTCCCTTGGGCTCCACCTGAGTCATATACCAATCAATTACATGATTAGCATTAGGAACACACCTATTTTTTGTGTATGTATCCCAGAGGAACCTAATACATCGCCTGACACATAACAACTAGTAAACCACTATGGATCCTAGAACTTTCAGTTTTAACAGATTTCACATTACTTTGATCACCAATTCAATTGCCCCCCCTAGGACATTAGGAAAAAACTTTTTAAGTAAATAAATATGAATCACATTATGAACATGCATGGATTGTGGCAATGCAACCATATATGCAATTGGTTCAATCCTCTCTAGGATCACAAATTGACTACAAAATCTAGTTTCTAACATTGAGAAGCTACTATATTTTATCACACTCTTCCTAGAATTCACTTTCAGAATGACATGATCACAACATTGAATTCCATTTTTTTTGGGTCTTGTTTTCATTTTTTTTTCTATATTTGGAATCCTTCAAGTTTTACTTGATATTCACTACTTCCTCTTCCATTTCCCTAACAAAATTTGGCCCAAAAATGATCCCACTTGGTTATCCCAACTCATAGGTGTGTTGCACTTCTTGTCATACAAGAGGCTCAAATGGGATCATCTTCAAATATGCTTGATACTTGTTGTTATGCAAAAACTCCACCAACTACAAATAGTGTTCCCATTTTGAAGGTTTTCCCATCACATACATCCTCAATATATCGTTTATCACTTGATTGATCCTTTTTATTTTTCCATTTGACTGTAGATAAAATTTTGTGCTATAGTTGAGATTGGATTTAAATCCCTTGAACTTATCTTTCCAAAAATTTGATGTAAACTTGCAATTCTTACCTAAAATAGTTTCTTTAAGCTCTCCACGAAGCCTAGGAATTTCCTTCATATATATTTCAATAATATTTGTTGTCTTGTGTGTTGACTACACTTGCAAATTGTAATATCTCCAAATTGGGACTGTTAGCAATGCATGTCTGAAAAACACATT
>JAXQQM020092599.1:0-22489 GCA_034641835.2 Pinus albicaulis | reverse complement strand
ATCAAACTTTCATAAAAACTTTAGAATTTGAAAAATTAAAATTAAATACCTGAATAGATATCAAATATATGTCAAAATGGAACAAATGAATGGAAAATGGATGGAAAATAGATGGATAAATAAGTTTCTTTGAGCAAAATAAGACCAAAACTAAGGCCCAACATGCAGTATCTTTCATAGTGCTCACGAAACCCCTCTCTGTTCCGCCTCACTCCATTTCATTCTCTGTTACACTACAGCCTGTATACCCACTCTCTGATATCTACCTACGGTCATTGTGCTCATTTCTGTGCATTCAGCCATTCTACTTCCATTGAACCCTCACGCAGGCAAATTTTTGAAGAGCAGAAAGAAGGATGGGTAAATTGCTAAGAGCAGAACCAGAAGGACCTAAATTCATGGAGGGATATCCTCAAGTCAGGGATATATTGAAGAAAGCAAAGTGGCTGCGGTTTATCCAAAAGTTCAGAGGCTATCATAAAGAAGTGACAAAAGCATTTGCAAGGTCGTTCAATGGCCTGGAGGTAGAGATTGGAGACCTTAAGTTCACGGTGAATGAGGCATCTATAGCAACTGCCACGGAACTTCCTCAAGAGGGTGAACGTTGGTTTAAGAACAAAAGCATTAATGATGAAGCCTGGAGAATAATCTTACGAAACCAAGGTATGGACATAGCTATTTTTAAAAGAGGAATTCCCGTTCATGCTTTGAAAGAGGAATGGGCTACTTTGCTGCTAGTTGTTCAAAAATTCATCACCTGTGAAGGCCGTTTTGGGTCCATGTATATGTACCATACCAGATTGCTGATGAATTTTCTAGATAATCAAACTCTCAATCTCCCATATTTTCTATTAAATAGTTTGAAAAAGATGTCTGTGATTGTTCAGAAACATTTAGGGGATGTAGAACCACATCTATATCACCATGGTCTTGTAAAAATTTTGATTGAAAAAGAGTTAAAGGAGAAGAAGGACACATGGGAACAATTTTTGATTAGAAATTTCTTTGAGGAAACTCAAGAAATTCCTGAAGGTAGCACATCAAGAAGGAGTAGGAGAAAAAGAATAAATGATGAAACTCAAAGTACTCCTACTCAAGAAATTCCTGAAGGTAGCATATCAAGAAGGAGTAGGAAAAAGAGAACAAATGATGAAATTCAAAATAATCCTACTACTACAATTGAAAGAACTGATAGGGAAGAGAGACTGTCAAAGAGGAAGAAGAAAGAAACTAAGGGTAAAAAGCCAATAACACCAAAAGAGAGAAAAAGTATTGAGGCTATACATCAAACCCCTTCTTCCGAAGAAGAAGATCATCAAGTGTTATCTGAAATATTGGTTCATCTTCAAGAACAGTTATCTATAGCCAAGAAGAAAGAGAAAGGGAAACAAAATCAAAATGACAGTGGTCCACAGCGTGTGAGAAGAAGTTCCAGACTTAAAGGGAAATTGAGGAAAACACAAATGAAAGGACCTCATTTTATCGATTTGGGAGAAGAAACATCTGAACAATCCCCAGCTGACCATAGTCCATCTCACTCTCAGTCAGTTAGTGAACCTGGTTCATTTCATTCTCAGTCAGACATTGAACATAGTCCATCCCATTCTCAGCAAGATGTTGATGTGAGCCCTTCTCAGCCAGATTTTGAAGATAACTCTCCTTCACGGAATTTTGGGGACAGCCCAATAAAAATGACACCTGATATAGACCCCAAGCAGCAAGAAGTATATGATTATATAGAATCTTTAGAAAAAGCAGCTACAGGTCCCAGTACTTCGTCCATTCAGCCTCACACAGTACAAAATGATCTAGTCCAATCACTGAAATAGGAAGTCTTTGAGCTAGAGCTTTTAAATAAACACATTAAAAATGAAAATGAGGCATTGAAGGAACAAAGAAAATTAGACAAAATCATTCATGATAATACCATGCTACATCTGGGAATATGGCAGAAGAAGAACAAGAAATTGAAAAAGAAATGCCATAAGTTAAGCAGAGCACTGGTTAATATCAAATTTAGATGCTTAATGAAGAAGCCCAGGATGTTGGCAGCACCAAGGAAGAAGAGGAGAGGATTGGATGTACTAGCTGAAGTGTCAAGGCATATGAACTGAAGAAGGATTATCAAAATTTTGGTTGCATGAGGACATGCAACACCTTCACAGTGGGGGTATGTGGAGTCTCAAATATGCATTATTCTTATACATCTTCCTAGACCTTTTTCATTCACCTAAACCTCCCAAGTTGTCAATATCATTGTATATTAATTGCCAAAGAGCATCTAAAATGGTTTTTAACTATATTTTTGTGTCTGCTGTTTGATTTAGATTTTTCTCATTTAGCTGCGGAATCTTGCCACTTTCCGCAGCTGCTGCAACTTTCCGCAGCCATTTTGTGAAACTCTATGTTACAGGTGTCTTCAGGTAAAATGAGCCACATGGGCAAGTCAGAAATGATGTGGACATGGATCATGTCCTATTGGCTCGAGCAAATTCACCTAAGGAGGCTACGGTCAAAGGTGGCCAAGTGGAAGTCAACCGTAGAGTCCCACGGTGACAGGACTCTGTTTCTCGTCACGTGGAGATTTATATGGCCGTTTCTGAATTACGGGAGACAAATCAACACCTGTACATGGCTCCATAAGCCGAATTCAAACATCCACTCTTCATAGATTTACTCCTCAACGCGGCCATGATCCTAGATCTCTAGACGTAATGGTTTACGTGTTCTCCATCAGCACAAACTTTAGGGAATTAGTTATATTTCCTTGTTATAAATAATGTGTTTGCATACGCATATTAGATTAGTCTCCATTAGCCTCCAGATAGCTCTGTAATGTAATTACGTTGCCACTGTGCCGTAATATCACCTTTCTGTTATGACTGCATTTTAATATATAAGAAGACTCTGTTTCCAAGCGTAATTCGTACTTGAAGTTTGTTGCCGAGGTTGGTGCAGAGGGCCCTTGCACACACTGAGGTTTTGTGCATTATTGTATAGTTCTTGTTTTATTTCTTTAAGCTCATTGTGCCATAATTCATTCACATGTTTATACATTGCATCTTTCATGGTATATATGCTTCATTTCTGTTTATAATCTTTCATGCTTTACATCTTGCTTCTATCCATAATATTTCATGTTTTATGTTATTGTTAACTGATCAGTGTTCTTGTTTCAGGTTATAAATAGGCAGCCCGGGCATTTGCATAACTTTTTGACTAATGACATGGAATTAATATTGTTCTGCTGCTAATTTACTTTTCTTAGTTTCTGTTTAATTTCAGTACTGCTTTGTTTATTTCAGTCTTGCACATTTGTTTTAGTAGTTAGATTTAGATATATCAAATTGTTCATGTCATTTTCAGTTACCTCCGAAAGCCACAGCTGGACTGATGGTGAGGGATTGAAGTATGAATGTGTAGTTTGATATTAGTTTACTTTACACCAATTTGAACCGTATTAAATTGCTCATCACATCTTCAGTTACCTCCGAAAGCCACAGCTGGACTAATGGTGAAGGATTGAATTATGAATGTGTAGTTTGATATTAGTTTACTTTCTGCAAGTTATAAATATTAAATTGCTCATGACATCTTCAGTTACCTCCGAAAGCCACAGCTGGACTGATGGTGAGGGATTGAATTATGAATGTGTAGTTTGATATTAGTTTAATTTCTGCAAGTTAGATATCAGGTTACTCAAGTTGTTTATGGTTACCTCCGAAAATCATAGCTGGACTAATGATGAGGGATCAGAAGATAAGTTGATGTAATTTGATTTAGATTTACTTTGTTGCAACTTTTGGATTTCTTTTAGCATAGTTTCTTTTATGTTTGAATAGCAGCAAGAATAATGAGTTTCATGATCAGTAGTTTATTGTTTGTTTGATTAGAGTAGTGATGCAATTTCATTTTCTTTGAAGAATTAATTTTATCATTGTGTGTTTTTAAAACTCTCTTGAATTTTGGAAAATCATTAGAAAGACATTGTTGTCTTGAATATCTGTCTCCATACTTTTCTTTTAGAATTTCACAAAAATCCAAAAACGACAAAAAAGTAAGAGATAGGTTATCTCACACATATAATTAAGCCACACTTCATAGCTTACAAATCTGGGATTGTCAATTAAATGCCAGCGAATTTACAGGACCTTCAAAATTGACCAAACACTTCCCTAAGATGATAAATAAACCATTTATTTATTTATTATTTATAAATAAAGGAATTGACTCAAGTCAAGAACCCTTTTCCCTCCAACAAATATAATAAAATATTCCTAAAGGGTGCTTCTAGAATTCGATTAATAATATTTTATTCATGCACCGAGTTCTAGACTGCCCCAATATTTTGTTATAAATAGGGAGGTTTTCCCCATTCATTAGTCACCTTCATTGCATTAGATCACTCTGGATCTACTCTTGGTCACCATTTTCCATTTTGTTTTGTGAACTCCCATTGAGTTCCATGTTTGCTTTTCTACATCCATAAGAGAGAGAAATGTTAGATCTGAAACACTGAGGACTTCCAAGAACCCATCCCACTGAGGAGAACCAGAAAACACCTTTCTTGTTTTCCTCTCAAGTGCCCCATTCTTTAATATAATACAAAAAATTCTTTTAAACACTTTGTTCTTGTCTTGTTCATTGGATGCATGGAGCCATGTTATATTTTATCTACTTAATGTCTTTTTGTGCTTAGATCTGAATTTGTGCAGCAAACTTAAAGATATTTTGCAGCCATGATCGATGTTAGGGCTATTTGTTATGCGTAGCTAGGCATTTTATGTGAAGATGCTACTAACGATATACTAAATACCAAAGCATCTCTAGCAAATAAAATTTTTATTCAAGGAAAACATCAACACATACATCAATCAACAACAAAACTATTTTTATCAAGCCATATCAAGCAGAAAACATACTATCTCAGAATATATACACAACTAATGAGAAACACATGTGCATGTAGATGATGTTAGTGTCTAAATGTTCAGTGATCAAATGCACTCTTTTAGATTTTCTCAGTAGTGATCCTAGGTCAAAATTTCATGTTTCGAAGTCACTTTTTAAATAAAATTTTGTTCACTAAATATGTCTAGGTAAAAAATGCTACTCCCTTCACTCCATTAATGGTCATTATCATCTTAGTGGTCATCATCCATTTATCATTGAGGGTCTAAGGTCATTCACCACACCTTCATTTAGGTCAAATTCTAGGTCTCATTTATTTCGCCACCATGATTTCCAATCATGTCATGAAAGAAAGGAAAATAAAGGTCATTGTCATTAGTCAAATCACCTTCATTGGCAGTTAGAAAATATAGGTAATAAATCAAATGAAACTTGTCATTTTTCAAGAAGTATGCTACATGGTCAAAAGAGCTCCTCTCTCATGCTCAAAACTCCCCACAACCATCCAATGGTAAAATCATATTTCACAAAGGTTAAGAGACCTCCTAACTAGTAAGTGGATCACACCTCTTTCAAGTCAAATTCTTCAACAAATGAGTGATTTCCTTCATTAGGTAATCTCCACTATGTTTTTGGTGTTTTTCATCCTTGACATGTCTCAATTGATAAAACCATAATCTAACCATCCACATCTTTCATATAACATTCATACACCATACTGTAACACTCTCTATCACTCAAATCCCTCCTTTCCATCAATTTGATTAAAACCCTCATTTTCACTACATTCTTGCAGGAAAACTAGGAAATTCCTATGTTTTGACATTTTGAGCACCTTCCTCATGCCCATTTCCAAAAATTTAACTTGCATCTTGTAGCCAACTCATCACCCTACCTCCCCAATTTTTTTGGGATTTTTCGACCCACATTTTTAAAATTTTATCTTTGTCTGGTGTTATCAAGTAGTATACTCACCAGTGTTCCTTATATACGTAGCCCACCATTGTTTTTATTTGTATAAAAAATAACCCTGCAACAGTGCACCACTTTCTATTAAGCACCAAGGCCTTTAGTTCAATTGACAAGACCGGTGTGTATAGTATAATAAGCACACCGATATTTTTAATTTAAAAACCCCACAACAATGCGCTATATTATTTATGCATCGAGGCATTCATATACTAGTTTAGGGTTGGGGCATAATGAGAGTATAGCACCAGACTAGGAAAAATAAGTTTTACAACCGATTTTTTTTTTTTTTTTTAATTTAACCCTTTCTGGTGCCGTCGAGTAGCATACACACCGATGCACATTATGTACTTAGCGCACCATTCTTTTTTTATTTTTATAAAAAAAACACTACCACAGTGCACCATATGATATCAAGCATCGGTGCATATAGGTATAGTAACACCCTAGTGCATTAGTGTATTTATAGACACACCGTTAAAAAAAATTCACTAAAATATCTTCCCACCCAACTTCGCTAGTGACCTCTACTAAAAACATATTTTTGGGCTATTTTTATAGGGCCTTATGCAAAAATCTCTGCTAGAGGGTCTTTTCTTTGTAGTGGAAAATCAAAACCGGTTCTACAAAAAAACCACTGGATTCTAGAAAAGGTACCTAGAAGTTTCTAACAATGCAAAAAAAGGGAGAAAATATATTAAAATTAACCAACGTGTTTTGTGTTGTGGGTCAAACCCTCGACCACCCATATACTATAACAATGAATTACTAATTTCCATGTTAGTTTTCATTGGAAAAAAATTGATCCACATTTTAATATGTTACAACTATTATATTCGATGAACATGTTGAATTTTCACCTTCCGTGAGTCCATTTTCAAGTCATCTCTCAGATCTACGGTTGCATCGATGATTGTCTAATTCCATGTCATGCATATAGTAGGTTCCACATACGACATTGTTGATATAAAAATCTTCTCCTTATGGTGATTGTAACAACTCATTGACCATAGTTACAATAATGCATATGATGTTGGTAATGTATGTGTATATATGTTTCTTTCCCTTCCATTGTATCACAAAGCTTTTTCTCTACCTTCCAAGGAGTTTATGGTAATATCTATATGCTCGACCTCCACTATCTCGGTCTCACATTGTGTGACAAAGATACAGATTTTATAGTGATATCTATACACCAGTCCTTTGTGAGCTTGACCTCCCGTGGAGCTACGATGATTTTTATATGCTTGGACTCCATCAACCTTCCCTCTCACTATGTCATAGAGCTAGGAAGTTTACAGTAGTATTTATACACTCAACCTCTATAACCATGACCTCACACTATGTCATAGAGCTACAGTATTGTTTATATGTTTGACCTCCACTAACTTAGCCTCCCCACTGTGTCACAGAGCTATGGTGTTGTCTATATGATTGCCAGCTTATCCTCCCACTGTGTCACGAATTTGTGGTGTTTTCTATATGCTCAACTTCCATCAAATAGACCTCCCATTGTGTCATGGAGCTACGATGATGTTATATGCTTGGCCTCCACAAGCTCAGTCTCCCACTGTGTCACAGAGTTACTACAATGGTGATCATTGTATGAAAGATGGAATCTGTCAAGGTTTAATACAATAACAATGTGCTCAACCCTCATTACAATGGTGATCATTGTATGCTTTACCTTCGCTATGGGATCACACCCAAATTTAGAAATCACCCATCCTATAATTGTTCGATGAAGAAACTAGAACACCAAAAAATATAAAATATTTCTTCGACCATAGGTGCTCACTTCAAATCACAGAGGATCATATGATTTTCCAAATCCATATATTCTCAAGCATGAGAGGCATTATATTTATATTTTTCGAACCATGGAGGCTGACCAGTTATTCCTGGAGAAGTTTGAATTTTTTATTTTAAAAGAAATGGGGGCCAATGCCATACATCCACATGTTAATACGTAATTGGCTCTTGAGGAGATGGTTAAACCCCATGGTATATCCATTGATATATCCATTTTTTCTAGACAAATCCATTGATTGGATGGGAACTTGCATGACATTTAAATGTGTTAATGAGAGTATGCTTTAATGCTTGCCACCATTGATCTACTAAGAAAATAGTGGATCTACTCCAGACTTGCATGATATTTAACCAAACCAATTTTTGTGTTTTAGTCCTATAGTTCGGCCTTTTAATTTTTTCCCCAACTACTGCTAACTTTCAACATGTCATAAATTTTCATTTGGGATAAATTTTTCTAAGCATAATGTATTGTTGCAAAGGTATCGACAAGCACTATGCAACCATGCTATTAGTAAGATCATTTTATAAACTCAAATGAATCAGAACTCAGAATACTTCAAGTTCCCATATCCACTTGTAATCAAACCTTATGAAAGATCAAGAGGTCATATTGTTTCATGAAGAGCATTGTTGGATCTGTGATCATCAAAGATGGTCTTGTTGCTACTACCCATACATCCCCTTTAACATCACCGAAATCTTGTTTTCATTAATGACAACACAATGTGCAACAATCTCCCACTTTTACATTAATGACAACACCTCTAGAAATTGATGGTCATTGGATGTCAAAGTAAATCAAGAGCTCTAAGTAATGTGTTGTAATCTCTCCCTACTACAAGAATAAGTGCAATGCTTGCCATCTCTCTTGTTTTCATTAATGTTTGCAATCTCTCCCCCTTTGACATCAATGGAAAAGGGCCACAGATATATGTATGTAACTTTTCATGCAAATGAGCCTATATGAGAACTCATTCCTAGGTGATCATGTGGACATGTCATGAGGCATTCTCCTTTCCTTATACCATATAGCCTCCCCTTGAGACCATGATTTTGCTACATGATTCTCCTAAAACTATGATTTTGTTTCTTTATTGTGAATATTCTCATTCTCCCTATGAGATAATGGTACCACTATTGTTAAAATCCCCCTGAGATCGTGCTCCATTCATGTTTTGTTATATCCATGTATTATTTTACATCTGAAATATCACCATCAACAAATATACTCTCCTCATAATGACCTCTTCAAGTTTTGATATGTTGAAATATGATATTGAATAAGCTTTTATCAAGGGATTATATCTCAGGAATTAGACCTACTCAAGGTCCCCCTTGACCTCTTCTCCATCCCACTTTGTTGTACCATCTAGAATTAAGTATGTAATCTCAAGAAATGTGACCTTCATTAGGACATATGTGACATTCAATATTGGTCTTCAATAATTGTTGACATGGTTGAAACATTATCTTTATTTTATTAATTTGTCACCATCTAGGTACTTGATCATACCCTCTATACCCAGCCACATTATTGGTCCAACAATCCTATGCTTTATGTCTAAACTTAGTACATGAGTAATAATAAACAATAAACTTTCTTTGATACCTCGGCAACGAAAGAGATCTCGATCTCCTAAAAATGCTTCTTAGATGGGTCATGTTTCCTTATTGTTCAACTCTTTCATGAGCCATATTCATTTATTTTCTTTTAGCACCTATCCATGATTATTTCTTTTGGATGCTTTAATTGTCTTTCCTGAATTATTCTTTTTGTGGATCCCTGCATATTTTGGCTCCTCGTATTCTACTATTTTATGGATTTTCTTTGAAAAACATTGGAATGAACCTACTTGGATAGATGTACTTATTGCTTTGTATCTTCATGAGAGACGCTTCTTGATGCTATAAAATCATGATCAATATTTTTGGGACTTGATGAGCTAGGGGGGACATCATCTCTAGATGCCCCAATTCTTGATAGCCAAGACCTATCTTGATATGTGGGGATCTTTGCATGTTGAGAATATTATCTAAAGATTCAATGCCTCTTTTGAATTTTGAATTGAGATACTCCAATTCTTCTCCTAGTAGAACAACTTCCTCTTATAATCTTTCAAAAATCTTCCCTTTCTTGTTCAAATGTTCAGATAGATATTCATGTATTCTTTTTTCTTCTTCTAGTTCTAATTTAAGAGAAGCAATAGTATCTTCATTTATAGTCTTGTCTTGCATCAGTTGTCCTTCTCTTTTTTGGAGAGTTCTGATTTCCTTCAAGGTAATTCTAAGGTCCCCTTCAAGATCCACTTCTGCTTCAAGTTCTTCAACTATAGCTATAAATAAAATTTCATTTCATTCTTCATTTGACACACTTGTATTGCATTCATTGTCACTTTGTTCCTTTGAATAAAATATATTTTCCTTCCATGTTTTCTTCCCTTTTTGATACTTATGTTTGACTCTTGATTCATCATTACTTTCATTCATCTTAGCATAAAACATTTAGATGCATAATGACCAATTTGAAGATAGTGAGATACAATCTTGTATTCTTTATCACAGTTTCTCTTGATCCTTGATCCATCCAGAATATATTTATTGTTATCATTTCTGATGGATTTCGTTACTAATTTTCTTGTTTTTAGATTTTGTATTTTACATTGCTTGGAACTGAATATGAAATCAAAACCTTGATAAAAAATTTAACTGACACTCAAAATATTGTGCTTTGGATCGTCAATGCATAATACATCTTGTTCTTTAGTTCTTCCTTCATTGATGGTAATGGTACCTTTTGTGATGGTTTTTTTGGGTGCATTGTTTCCAAAAATTACTTTACCTCCTTCTATCTCATTGATGCTAATGATGTTACTTAGATCCCCAGTAATGTGCCTTGAGCAACCATTGTCAACATACCACTTGTATTTTTGCTTTTGAGCATATAATATAAGACCGATTTTTTTTTTTTTTTTTTCCATTTTGTAAGTAATTTACCTATGACCAAATGAATGACATATAAAAAAATAACCGTAAAATAATTTATGGTACTATATTTGTCACCACTACAAACACCCTCCAAATTTTTTCCTCTACTTGAATTTTGGAGACTCATGATCTTATGATGTGTCATATCAAGTCGATCATAATCGCTTCATGGTCGATTGATGATTTTCTAAGTGTTCAAGTATTCTTCTAAGATTCTAACTACTCAAGTTGCTTGCTTACACATGCCAAGCTTATTGATGCATTCACAAGTGCACCTCTTCCTATCAAGCTTAGTAGTCAGTGTCTTCCTAGGAAGATAAGCATTTCACAATCCTTGAGAACAATGCTTGCACAATCTCTAGAAATTGTGATTACACAGTCCTTAATGGCAGACATTGTGTATTACCTGATTCCAATGCTTCCATAGGTGACAGGGATGGTGACTGCGCAATCCATGTAGATAGTTAGTGTGCAATTTCAATTGACAGACTCTCTCTCTCTTAGTTGCAAATGTACCATCACCCTAGTGAGTTTTCTCAAATGTCACTTTTGAGCGTTTTTGTTTTCATAAGTGTTGCTTTCACTTTCGTGACTATCATTTTTACATTCTTTCTTTTTTTTCTAATGTCTCTTTTTATTTCTTTATCTTTCACATGTGTGGTTTTCCTTTTCTTTAGCTTTTTAAAGTGTTTTTTTCACTTATTATTACTGTCACAAGTGTCCCATTTGATTGTTTTCACTCTTTCATGTGTCTCACTTTGACGCTCCACTAGAGGTAGCTCTAGTGAACTCTTATCCATTTGATGATCTTATATATCATAAGAATATGTGTTAGACATTGTCCCATAGCTTAGTGCACTTTCTGGTTGCAATTGACATTTGTGTCGGAACTTGTATTCTTAGTGTCACAAAGCTATGTTTCAACTGTCACACTTAGATATAACTGTCACTTTCCTATTTTTTCAAGTTATGAATTTGATTTTGGGTACTTTTCTTTTACTTAGTTTGTGTTCGATGGTGTACATGTGGGAGACCACTGTTTTGGATATTTTTTGGATTGTTTGTTCTCTCCTGTTCCATTGATCCCACACTTAGTCAATTTTTGAGATCTACTTATTCTTACATCCTACACACACCTGAACCCCCTTTGTTAGCATGTTTCCAAAATCGTCAATAGCTGGCAATTGAAGGAGGGTTAGATGGCAAGTTGATCCCATTGAGTCTATTTTTAATCTCTGACATTGAATGACTCATTCCCAAATCATAATCTTGGAATGCTTCATAATAGAGAAAACCTTAAAGTCCCCACGGAACTAGTTCATGACTTATCACATTTGAAGTTCAATGGTGAGGGTGAAACATCTATAGCTAAACATACACTATCATTTCTTAAGTTTTGTGATTTTCATAAAGTGAATTATGAATATTATACTTGTAAATTATTCACCCTCAAACATGAAGGCCGAGTTAAGAAATGGTGCCATACCTTACCATGTTCTTCTTTTAGTTCATTTTAAAAACTCTTCAAGGAGCTTCATCAAGCCTTTGACATGTATGATTATCAAAATATGTATAAGAGGATTAATCAAATTAGAATTTTTTAGATGATCCAAAAATAAAATATTATCATAGATTATAAAGTTGGAATAAAATAATTATTAATTTAAGATATTAAATTAATAATTATTATTCTAGAATATTTAATTATTCAATGGAGACATTTAGAATTAGCATATTGTTGTAACAAGATATGACTCTCCAAATGTGTCGTATCTTAGGATTTTTGTTTAGCTAGTTATTTGGAATAACATTTAATGTAAGTAGACATTTTTGATTTAATAAGTGATCCATAATTAGTGGTAGTTAGGACATTGAGCATATAAATAGCTCATTGCAAGAGTGTTTTAGTTGTTTGGGTGTAAACTCTTGCATAATTCCAAATGTAATTGTTTTTTTGATTAATAATATTACGTGTTGAGGACACTTCAACCATTATTATGGTATCGAAGCTATGGTAATGCTGCAGTGGATGTGAGGAGCAGATTCCAGCTCTACAAGTTCTTGGAAAATTCCATTGAATTGATCAACAAATGATTGGTATGGACTTTGTCAATTTTTTTTTTTAAAAGGAAAATAACTTTTTATTATTGATTTTAGATTTGTAAATTCTAAAATCATTTTTTTTGAAAAATTTGTGTGACAGTTTCTACCGAATTCAACAATCTGACCTAAAAACTCCTTCTAGTAGCATTTTAGAAGCAATGAGCTTCTCCACACCGAAAACAATCCCATCTTTGCACTTTATGCCAATCACAGTTTCGCTATTATGAACAGCTTTTGTTGCATACTCTATTTGAAAGACTCATCCATCAGGGGAGAATGTTGTAACTGAAAAATCATACTTGGTTCCAATGCTACCCATATTGGTCCTGCAATTTGCTCAACACGTGAAGGGAAAAATAGTTCTTAGTGATGTCGAGCTCCTAGGCTTCGGCTCCGAGATTCAGACGAGATACTCTGATATTTCACGAGTTACATGTTCATCAAGCTTTCATAACGCCCACCACCAACAAGGAAAAAGCAAAAGCTAAGAAGAACAGTGGCGTCTGACACTGAATTTAAATAAATATATAATTTTCAATTTATTTCTGAACGTACTTTGAATTCAAGAAATACCGAGGTGAGGGTCTCTTGCAACATCTTGAAGCTCGGTAGGCTTGGCAGCCTCTATTGTTGCACTTGATTTGATTGAGAGCAGGTTGATCTATTTTTTAAAAAAATTTCTCCACGCAGTTATAAAGAGCAGAAATTCAACACCGAATATTAGACCTCTAACAGTCGCTATGCCCCTTTTCCATGTGTGCACCCATTGGAGTTATATTTTTTTAAATCAAAATTGTAATTGGGATCATAAGGTGAAGTAGCACTTTGGAGCAATAAGGTGAAGTAGCACTTTGTATTTGGAGGAATAAGTAGAATTTGTTTTGAAGAACATTGTAATATTTTTTATTGGAGTAATAAGGATTTTGTAATATTTATGCAGCAATAAGGTTATTTGTAATTTTTTGGAGTAATAAGGAGATTTGTTTTTCTTTTGTAATTTGTTTCTAGAGAGATAAGTGTGACTCAAAGTAATTTTCCTTTGAGGGGGAGGGGGGTAACATTTTTTTTTTACCAGATTGTGTAAGAGCATCATTGTAAAAGTCAAATTTTGAAAGTTACTTTGTAAATATTTGAGAAATTGACTAGAGCCAAGTGCAAAGCTCAATCATTTTTCTCCTATTTCAACTACTATACGAGGGTCAAGGACAAGCCCCGATAGATCTTTTTTTGTGTGACGTGTGTCATTTTCACGTGGCGTGTTTTATGTGACAAGTTGCTCGATTTTTTGTGCTTGATTCTTTTGGTGCACTGCTTCAACACTCCAATGTCGAAGTTAATTAATCTATTCTCTGAATCTGATAAGCTAGAAGGAGTGAAATATTATAAGACATGGAGACGTCTAATTGAAAGCAATCTTATTTTTAATGAATTATGGCATGAAATTTGTGATGGCAACATTAAGCCAAATAAACCAACAGATCCAGCTTCACTTGCAAAATGGGAAGTAAAAGATGCTGAGGCATTAACTCTTATAAAAGCTTCAGTTAGTAATGAAATGTACATACACATTGAGAATTCTTCAGATGCATGGGCTGCTTTACATACATTCAAAGATCTCTTTGATACACAACCTGAATAAAATAAGGTTGATCTTCAATTAAAATTGCTTCAACAGAAATTAAATGAAGGTGGTGATTTCCTTGAGTACATTTCACGGCTTAAAAACATTAAGCAAGAAATCATCAATGTTGGCTTTCAAGTTGTTGATGAAATCTTCTTAACTACAATTTTAATTGCTGGATTTCCATCATCATATACTCATTTTTTGGAAACTTTTCAAGTCATTGGCAAGTTAGAGAGGATCAAATTTGATGAATTGAGTGACATGTTAGCACAACATGATAAAATTTTTGGGAAGAAGAAGCAGATTGGGGAAGATGTCTTCTTCACCAATGCCAATTCAAGCAACTCCTCCGCTAATAGTTCTAGAAATAGAGGAAGAGCTAATTTCAATCCAAATCAAGCAGCTGAAGGTCATGGTCATAGTCAACACAGAGGAAACAATTCCAACAGAGGCTCCAATTCAGGAAGAAGAATTTTTCAAGGCAGAGGCAACAATCAAAATAGAGGATATCATCAAGGCAGAGGACAGAGTCCAGGAAGAGGAAAAACTCAAAACAGAGAACAAAGTAGAGGTCGAGGACAGTCTCAAGGTAGAGGACAGTCTCAGGGAAGAGGCACCGATTTGAGTCAAATTGTTTGCAGGCGATGTAACAGAGTTGGTCATTATGTAGCAGATTGTAGAAATTATATTGAGAAAATTTGTAAGTTTCATCCAAACTCAACATAGTTTTCTAATGATGAAGATGATCCTGATAGTTCCGAATATGTCTTCACCAAAACAGAAGCAACAACTTTACATGTTTCAAGCTTTCTCTGAAGTGATTATGAATATGCATGGATTCTTGATATAGGCGCAACTCAACACATGAGATTTCAACGTGACTTCTTCTGGAGTTTCAAAGAATTTCATTTGAATTCAATCTATCTTGCTGACAAAACCAAACATACTCCTTCAGGAAAAGGTGTAGTTAAATTTTTTTTACCAGGAATCGGAGAAAAAATGATTTCAGATGTCTGGTATGTCCCAACATTCAAGCAAAATTTGTTGTCCTTAGTCACGATTCGACAAGCAGGACATACAGTAATTATGGAAGATGGCTTAGTTAAAATCAACTCAGTCAAATAGAAAATGCAAACAATACTCACATGTTGTGAAGATGGAAAACTGTTAAGGATGAAAGGGGCAGTTATTCCAAGACATTTTGACTTTGTAGGCACAGCAAGTATAGATATTTCACCAATTAGATTATGGCATGTCAGATATGGCCATCTCAACTTTGACAGTCTCTCTCAGTTACAAAAACAGGGCATGGTTAAAGGACTTCCAACCTTCAAAAGGGAAAATGCAAAGTGTGAATCTTGCATTTTTGGAAAACAACATCGAGAGACTTTTCCTACAGGTTCATGGCATACAAAAAAACTGGCATTTGCAGTTGGTTCACAGTGATACTTGTGGACCCTTCCCAACTTCACTTGGAAGTTGCAGATATTTCTTACTTTTTATTGACGATTTTAGCAGGATGACTTGGGTATATTTCTTGAAGCAAAATTCAGAAGCATTTGAAAAGTTCAAAACTTTTCGTAAGCTTATTGAAAATGAAGTAAAGGAGAATATTGGCACTCTTAGAATTAACAACAGTGGAGAATTCACTTCAAATGAATTCAAAAAATTTTGCATGGATAATGGCATAAAATGACATCTTACCAATGTCTACACTCTGTAGCAAAATGGGGTAGTAGAACGAATGAATCTTACCTTGTTAGGAATGGCGCGATCTATGTTAACTTTCAAAAAATTAAGTCCTTCATATTGGGCTGAAGCAGTTCATACTGCTGTCTACTTGAGAAACAAATCTCCCACAACGTCTTTAGACGGAATCACACCTTATTGAGCATGGTTTGGATTCAAACCTCGAGTTAAGCATCTCAGAGTTTTCGGATTAGTCTGCTATGCCTTAGTTCCAAAGGAAAAAAGAACTAAGCTTGATGCACGAAGCTTGACGTGCACAATGATCGAGTATTCTAATGAGAAGAAAGGGTACCGAATTTTGTCGAATGGGAAATTTATTGTAGGCAGAGATAGGTTTTTTGATGAAAATGAGAGTAAGAGTGTTGAAGAAGTTGAAAGTCTTCTTCAAAATTTAGAAACAAAAACTGATAAAAAGAAACGAAAATTTACAAATTCAACCAAATTCACCAAGTTGGTATGAACTTGAATTTCCTTCATCTGATGATGATTCATCCAGTCCGTCTTCTTCATCAGCGCCATCCAGGTCTTCTAGCAGTTCATCCAACTCTCCTAGTAGTAGCAGTTCTTCTGATAATGACTCTCGGCCCCCAGAACCTGCGGTTGATCAACATACATCAATTTACATCAACCCTCTTCTTAATGATGGTGATTTTTCACAAGCTCAAACCAGTGAATATCAATTGCTGAAATGGGCAGTTCAAATTTTGAAAGATGTAAGGCCTAATGAAAAAAATAAAACAGGAACAAGGGGATCAAAACAAAATGAAGGAAATTTTGCTTTGATAGCAAATGATTTTACTGAACCTTCTTCTTATCAAGAGGCAGTAAAACATAAAGCATGGAAACAGGCAATGGTTGATGAATATCAAGTAGTTCAAGACAACAACACTTGGCAACTTGTTGATTGTCCTCAGCATGTTAAACCTATTGGATGCAAATGGGTTTATCGAATTAAGTACAAGAAAAATGGTGATATTGACAAGTATAAAGCAAGACTTGTTGCTAAAGGTTTTGCGCAGAAGGAAGGGATAGATTATGAGGAAACGTTTGCTCCTATAGCTAAATGGAACACCATCTACCTCACACTTGCCTTAGTAGCTCAACAAGGATGGAAAGTTCATCAAATGGATGTAAAAAGTGCTTTTCTCAATGGCGATTTACAGGAAGAAGTGTACATGACACAACCACCAGGTTTTGAAATTGAGGGACAAGAACATAAAGTTTGCAAACTAATAAAGGCTTTATATGGGTTAAAACAAGCTCCTTGAGCTTGGGATGCCAAAATGGATGAATACCTTCACAAATTTGGTTTTCATCGCAGTGACTCTGATGATACCTTGTATGTACACCAACATGGTAAAAATATGGTGATTTTGGTTATGTATGTTGATGATTTCATCATCACAGGCAACAATGATGATCACATTGAATAGGTGAAAAAGGAGTTACATGCAGGTTTTAAGATGACAGATTTGGGACTACTTCACTACTATCTTGGAGTTGAAGTATTCCAATGTCCACATCAGATCTTCATTTCTCAGAGTAAATATGTAGAAGAAATTTTTCAGTGATTTGGAATGTAGGATTGCAAGCCTGTCCTTACCCCTATCGAACAAAACTTGAAACTTTCAAAATTTGAAGGGGGGGGAAAGGTGGACAACACTACTTACAAATAGTTGATTGGAAGCCTAATTTATTTAACAACCACTTGTCCTCATCTACCTTATGCAGTGAGTATTGTTTCATGTTTTATGTAGGAACCACTAGACAGCCACTGGAATGTAGCCAAAAGAGTTCTTCGATATATCGAAGGAACAAAATATTTTGGTCTTCTTTACAAAAAGACTAAAAATTTTATACTTGGTGGATTTTCAGATGCCGAATTTGCTGGTAGTATTGATGATAGGGCATCAACCTTAAGTTTACTTAATGAACACGGGTTCAACTATAGTTTCGTGGAGTTGAAAGGAACAAGATACAGTGGCCACTTCTTCAGAAGAAGCAGAGTACATTTCAGCATGGGAAGCAGCATGTGAGTTTGTTTGGTTACGTCGAGTTTTACAAGACTTGGGATTTCCTCCCGTAGAAGCTACTTCATTATTCATTGACAATTAGTCAGCAATAAAGCTTGCCAAGGATCCAGTTTTTCATTCAAAGAAAAAGCACGTGGACACCAATTATCATCATATCAGATCACTCATTACAAACGATGTCATCAAACCGATTTATTGTCCTTCAGAAGATCAGACCTTCGACATTTTGACGAAACCTCTTGGAAGAATAAAATTTACTAAGTTCAGGGATGAACTTGGTATCTGTTTTAATGTATCTTTGGATCATAGGGGGAAATGTTAGATGATCCAAAAATAAAATATTATCATAGGTTATAAAGTTGGAATAAAATAATTATTAATTTAAGATATTAAATTAATAATAATTATTCTATAATATTTAATTATTTTATGGAGACACTTAGAATTAGCATATTGTTGTAACAAGATATGACTCTCCAAATGTGTCGTATCTTAGGATTTTTGTTAGCTACTTATTTGGAATAGCATTTAATGTAAGTGGACACTTGTTATTTAATAAGTGATCCATAATTAGTGGAAGTTAGGACATTGAGCATATAAATAACTCATTGCAAGAGTGTTTTTGTTGTTCCGGTGTAAACTCTTGCATAATTCCAAATGTAATTGTTTTTCTGATTAATAAAATTACATGTCTGAGGACACTTCAGCCATTAAAGTGAGCAGGATTGAATCACTTGGCATGATTGGATTGATATAGTAAAAGAGAACCAAGTTAAGGTCTAAGGGGCGAGTGTTAGGTAAACTAGACTTGGAAATAAAGATAAAGTTGACCAACTCTAACAGTAAAGGTTTTGGGCATGTGGTATTGTGTACTCATGGTTTTGGGCATGTGGTATTGTTTACTCATGGTTTTGGGCATGTGGTATTCTGCACCCATGGTTTTCTGTCCATAGTTTTTTGTACATGGTATTGCATGTAATTGAGCCTATAAAAGGTTGAGAAGACTTCAATGTAATGTGAGGTCAGGAAGACTTTATTTTACTTGGCTAGTTGTCCAGGGTTTTGGCCAAGGCTAAGGAACTCAAAGTATCGAAATAAAAATTTTCGTTTATTGTTTATGTGATTATTGATGGTCATTTTATGTTTTTTCATCTTGGAAATTATATATTATTTCTGCACTAAATTTTTAACAATATGGTGTTCTTTTAGGGAAGTAATAACATAAGGGGTTCTTCCTTTACTTTTAGTCATTTCTTCCCTGATTTATGATCTAATAACTTTTTATCAAGGGAAAAATAGAAAAAAGAACAACTTGAAAATAAAAATAGTCATTAAAAATGCCAATATTCAAGAGTTTTATAAGATTAGTTTAAGTGCATAAATATTCTTTGTTTTAAATATAATTATTCTACTTTAATTTTGTTAACTTGCACCCAAATTTTCAAGAGTTTTATAAGATTAGTTTAAGTGCATAAATATTCTTTGTTTTAAATATAATTATTCTACTTTAATTTTGTTAACTTGCACCCAAATTTTCCTTTAGATTTCTTTTTTTGTCGATTTCAATACTCGCCATTGTTCTTCAAGGATTTTATTATATTGTTTTGTTGCCATCCATATTGATAATCAGGCCTTGTATTCTCTAATTGTGATCCACTTGGTCCTAGTATTATATTATAAAATTTTACAAATGATACAGTGAAACTTAAAAAAAATAATGATAAAACACATAAAGTTGCTAAATTTGAAAAAAAATGAAAAACAATAAAAATAATAAATTTTGTGATATTATAAATTTATATTTATTAAAAAAATAAAAAAAATATTTTTAAATAACAAATTCATATACTTATTATATCAAAAGAAATATAAATAATGAGAATTAATATCTAAAACTATAATATTTGAAAACTTTTTATTAAATTTATTTAATAAACAAATAAAAATTAGTCTTTACTATAAACTTTTTTTCATATATGTATATATAATATTTGTGGTTACATTTTAATAAAATTAAAAATTAATAATATTGTTATGTATTTAAATATGAAATTTATATACAATATAAATAATATTATTAAGAAAGAGTATAGATCCCTACCAAGTATTAAATATAATGTTTTTTTTTTTAGAACTTAAAAAAAAATGCAAATTCATATAGCTCCCTATAGCTCAGTAAGGAAATAATGTGGTAAAACATTATATAACGTAATATTCACGGGCTCAAATTATTTAAACTAAAATTATAAAAAAAAATAAGTAAAAAAAAATGATACATATTAAAATATATTAGTTTTAGTAATTTTATGATTTTACGAGTATATTCTTTTTGAAATAAAAGTGTCAAATGTATTTTTACTAAAATAAACAAGAGTGAAATGTAGTGTGAGAGTGAAATGTAGTGTGAGAGATTGTTGTGGGTCTCTCTTGAGGGAAGAGTGTCCTTTTATTGTTGAATAATTGAAGTAATTTCAATGAAGTCCAAACAATAAAATATCATATTTTCAAGTTTCTGTCTATTACAACGTTCTTCTATAAATATTGATCAAGAAGTTCTCAGTTATGTTTTCAAAATGATTGTTGAATACAAAGAAATATAGCTAAAAATGTTATATAAATCACAAAATATGTGTTTGGTAAGTAGTGATGATCCAAAGAGGGCTTTTATGAGACATTGAAACATAAGAGAATTTAGGAGATGTGTGTGTACAATCCATTGATAGGATTTATGGAAGAAACTCCATATATATGATTAATAATCAATGGGTTAGCCGACTAAATGAAGAAACAAACCTCGCAGCATGATAAGAGCAAATACAGACCAATAAGGGTGCATTTTCTTCCAAGGCAACAAGGAGATTCTAATGTCAACCTGTATGATAAATGTTGGAAGTAATGGACAAACCTAGACTTATAAGGTTGTTGTTATGAGGGTAGGATTGAGATTCTAATCTTAGATCTCATATCCTAATATCCACGGAGTGGTTGAAACCATTCCATTAGTGTGAAAGCCTATATAATTAAGGCTCATCCAACTCAATAGTCAGTACGTCTATGAGTGTGTATATACTCTCCAGGTTCTTACCTAGGGAGCTATTTAATCAATAGTTTACATATCCAGTCGTTAACATGGTATCGAAGCTTCAGAGTTGAGTGAATCAAAGCCATAGTGATTTTCTTGAGTGAGGTTGACCAAATTCGAAGCTTGTTAACTGTGAGAAAACTACGTGAGAGATTGATCCGAGTTGGCATCGTCAGAGGTTTGATTGGTGGATTTGCATGAGGATCTGCCTAGTGGGTTGAGCAGCTAGCGTGTTCATGTTGGGGATCTGTAAATTCCAGCGTTTTGAAGGGTTGCATGGTGAGACAGCCAACATTTATTTTTTTTTTCCTCAGTCACGGTGACTGCGAATCCTCGATCGGTCTAGTCAGTGTTAAGGAGTTTATATGGTGCCCAGGTGCAGATTCAATCTGCCACAATCCTGTTCGCCAAGATCCTGACCTCACTGCTGCATGTATTGAACCAAGGAGCTGCAACGTGGTGAGTTTCATGTAGCATTGATCTATTGTGGTGTTGGTGCAGATTAAAGTGTGGTGTGGAGCTCTGATCGCGTGCACATAGAGCATCGAAGAAGTGATCTATTGGTTGCTACAACATAATCTGTTGGTTTATTTGTTGCACATCGGTGGAAATTGAACTATGTGGATTCTCCGATCTCGTTGCAGAGCTGCTAACCATAACCTATTTTTTGGTGAACGTTTCCTGTTGGTCCTACCTTCGATCACTATAAGGGAAGGACTGCATCGTAAGCCTGTAAGGATACGAATTGAATCAGATCAAATTTTATTGGATTATATCCATAGTGTGAGTTGAGCAGAGGAGTATGCCTCAGCATAAATCCTCTTCCTCGTGTTGTCCTCAGCTGAGGCAGAGAAGAAATGCCAGGTTTATTGGCGCCCACTATGGGTATTAGGAGAAGCTACCTGCGTGCCTGAATTCCTGTGAGTGGAATGATCTCAAGGTGATCTGTCAGCAGCGTAGAAGCATGAAGCGGCCTGTTCGTATATGCAGCCCACAATGAGCCAAGAAAGGGGGCCAGAGATCTATACCCAGAGGAGATCTGAGTGCGTAAGACCATTTGCTGGAGTGTGTGATCTTTCTGCATTATCTACAGAGCGTAGAGGATGAGTTTACTTGTGTGATATAGAAGATTCATTTTGAAATTTTATTGTTTGATAAAGCTAGAAGTGGCAGAAGTTGTAGGTCGGGAGGAAGTGACCGCTGTGATGATCGTGACTC